>JAAAKQ030208780.1:1414-12632 GCA_010016005.3 Zanna intricata | reverse complement strand
TGTATGCTTGTTCTGATCAGACCTAGACTTGTCGTAACATATGTTATTTAGTTGCCATGCGAGTGAAGTCACGCGAACACGGTTTGACACATCTTACGCAGGATAGTCTAGTTCTATTTATGCAAAAAAATTATATTGACAAAAAAGCATCCCTACAAAAAAAAAAAATAATAAGAACTTTATAATTTTATAAATTTAAACTTTTGAAAAACATTGATACGTATTTTCATATAACTTTATACTTAACTTTTCATTTGAAAAGTTAAAATTAGTAGTAGTAAGCGTAATTATAGTGTAATTAAATGCAAAATAGGTTCGATTCGAACGCACAATTCTGGAAAATTTTAATTCTCTTTTTCTTATTTTAAAATTGTTTTTAACCAGTTTTTTTATGCTCGTTTGAATCAAAGGTAATGATCTACAAACACAATTTTCTATGAAATCAAATTTTTCGTACACAAAGAAACTAGATATATAAAAGTTATTATGTATAATAACCGTAATAGTTGTAGGTGTCCTAAAATTCAACAATTCTAAAAAATGGCAAAGCCATTTCTAAGAATAAATACTATCTAAAAAATTTAGAAATTCAGTAGTTTGTACTAACCAGATCTTAACCGACGCTGAATGAAATTTATGCCAGGCAAAGGATACTTAGCTATACAGAACGGTACCATGGGTAATGTAGTACAAAAATATATTTCTGTAAGTGTATTTCTGCAGTTCTGAGAGTAAAATTGCTCTCAGAAAAAAATCATAAGTAATACTAATTACACGTAAGGTGTTTTATTTTAACTACAGCCATACGAAAGAGCGAAGCGTGTATAAGTAGCATAAAGCAACAATTTAATTTACTCCTTTCTTTCGAAAATAATTCATTATAAATATTATCTCAACTCAATAAAAAAACAACTGAAAATATTTTTAATATTATTTATTGTGCATATAATAAATAAATTAAACTTAAATTAAAACTCGTTATATTATTTAATAAGAAAGAAAAAACTTTAAATTGATCATGTAAAGCTTTTTATTGCAGTGAGAAGTTGTTAATCTAGTTGAACTAAGTGTAATTTGTTCTGACAAAGTTACTTCAAACTTGTAAGATATCACAGATTATAACTAATTTCAGTTTATTACATGTAGCTACCACTTACTTCCAATGCTACTTATTGGATGAATCCGTATATCTACCTCACAACTCATTCTAAGTAATAAGCATAATCAATTAAATTATTTTGATACTAACATGATAAAATTATGTCTCATTAAATCATTTTTAATTAATTTAAACTTGCAATTTAACAAAACTCTATATTTAGTTTTTAATTTAAAAGTAATTAATTTATTTAATTGGATACTTTTGAGTTATACGATCATTTAATACTAAACATTTATTTATTTTATTAATATTCTCATTTTTATATTCAAGGTTTTATGACAGTGAGAAAGGAGGGTTTTCTTTTTACGAGGTAGAGAAATCTATTTCACAGAGGTCCGGGCAGTGTTGTGGTCGGTAACAGGTTCTGCAAGATATTGTATGCGTATGTGTTCCTGCGCACTACCGACTAACTCCATCTCTAGAGGGAGATAGGGCAGGGGACCGTGGCCTTAACCACGGTCCCCTGCCCTATCTCTCTCTAGACGGCACTGGTCACCTCCTCTGCCGTTGTGTCCAGGTCGAGGCCCTTGATTAGCAGAGAAGTCTGCCGCGTGTCCCGGGACCTCTCCTGTACCACCGCTCCTTCCACCTTCGTGGTAAGGCGTTTGACAACTTCTTCCCTTGCGGTCGTTGATTTCTTGACTCCGATTACCATGGTCTCGTCACTACGTTTCTTGACTGAGAGGATGTCTTCTGTCATGTCCTCCCTTACACCGCCTTTGAGAAGCACACCCAGTGGCAAAGAGCCACTGGGTGCTCGAGACCTCGCCTAAGATCAGGCAGGTCTTGGTGGCCGGCGAAAGGATGTTCTTGGGGTGGACCTCCTGTAGGGTGTCGACCATGCAGAAGTACCCCGGTGCTTCAAATGTCAAGGCTTTGGTCACACCTCTCTCCATTGTAGAGCGCAGACGGAGATGTATGGTCATTGCGCCCTTTCATGGCATAGGGCAGTTAGCTGCCCTATGGCAGCCAACTGCCCTAAGCCCTGAAATAATAAGACCGCGCCTGCAAAGTGCGCTCTCTGTACCCTGATGAAAGGCTTTGATGCTGGACATCGGGTTGGGAGCAAACAATGCAGGTCGCATGACAAAGCCCGGGCGAATATCGTCAACCGCACGGCGTATGGCGATGCCTGAACGAGGGGAAACTTTCGAGGACATTCCTGCACCGGGTATTGACCAACTTGACCCGGATTTAGTTTACTATCTATTGGCAGTCATAAGAGAGCCGCTTGGCAGATTGTTGTCGGGGTGCCTTAGCTGAGGTTGCTTTTAGGCTTGCTGGAAAGTGGCTGTGGTGAGGATGCTCTTAAAATAAGGAAAGGATCCTAGTGAGGTCAGTAGTTATCGACTCATCAACCTCTTGCCGGTAATCGGCAAGTTGCTGGAAAGGCTGGTGGTGGAACGGCTTTGGGAAAGCATTGGGGTGGACTCATTTCTAAATCGAGGTCAATACGGCTTCACGAAAGGGGTTGGCACCGAGGATTGCATCTTAAATGCAATTGCCGAGGTGGAAAGCGCCGACTGCAAATATGTTTTGGCTATTTTTATTGACAAAGAGGCAGCATTTCCTTCTTTATGCTGGAGCTCTGCTCTCTATGAATTAGAACGCCGCAACGTTTTCATGGTTAAGGACTACTTGTCCAACCGATTGGCACTGTTCAAAGATGCGCGCCTAGTTGTGGAAAAATCCGTAACCAGGGGAAGCCCGCAGAGTTCTGTTCTCGGTCCCCTGCTGTGGAAACTGGTGTTTTACGGATTTCTGGGATTCACATACCCAGAAGGGGTCACGGCCCAGGCTTTCGCCTATGACTGTCTCCTTTTTGTTCGTGGTAATTCACGACCGCAGCTGGAAGAAAGAGTGCATGCGGCTTCGTCAACCGCAGAGGGCTGGATGGATCGACAAAATTTAAAAATCTCTGTGTCCAAGACGAAGTATATGCTTCTCAAGGATACAGACAAATTGTCGTACAGTCGGAACCCCAACATTAAATACAAAGTCTGTTTAATCAGCCGAGTAAGAGTTCACAAGTACCTAGGTGTTTTGTTTGATGAGAAATTGCTTTTTATTAATCACATTAGACAAGTAACGGCGGACGCCGTCTCTGTGATGCACAAGCTTAAGCGGATTGCTCAGAAGGGCTGTCGAACCGCCAAATGTACATGGTGTACCGAGGAGTCTTCGAAAGCATGCTCAGTTACGCGGCGCCAGTATGGGCGCATAGGTTGGATAGAAATCGAGCACTTATTCAAAATTTGAGGAGTACCCAGCGCAGAACCCTTATTGTATGCACTGAGGTATTTAAAACAACCTCCTATAAGGCGACTACAGCATTGGGAAAGGCTCTCCCAATAAATTTAGTGGTGTAACTTCGAGCAGCCATGTGAAAATTGCAAAAAGGCCGAGGTATTTGGGATGCAGTTTCGGGCCGGGCCAGTACCGGAACGGAACGGCGATCACAATGAACCGGAGCTAAATATCGTACAGTTGCCCATCTCCCGTCTGCGGAAAAGGCTTCATAGCCTAGCAATGAAACGGAACGGCGATCACAATGAACCGGAGCTAAATATCGTACAGTTGCCCATCTCCCGTCTGCGGAAAAGGCTTCATAGCCTAGCAATGAAAGCATGGTGGCGAGAATGGAATGCCACGACTAAGGGAAGGTCCTTGTATAGATTTATACAGGAATTGGGGGATGGTATGCCTCTGATTTGTTTTTAAGGGCTGCGGGAGCCCAGGTGCTCTCCAACCACGTTAATTTAAAACAATATTTGTTTCGGTTCCGCCTGGCAGCTGATGAGGTGTGCGTCTGTGGGGAGGTCCAGTCGAATGAACATCTGATGTTCGACTACCACGCTCTTGGGGGGGCCAGAACTCGGGCCACCCTGGAGCTTAGAGGGCAAGAGGAAAATTGGCGACTCATGAACGGCGAGTCGATGTGACATTGTCGGACCGTGTGGGAGCTCCTTGATGCGGTTGCGGAGTTCACCTGACAACAATAGTATTTTTAAGGAAAATGACTACCGTGCTTCGGCAGGAAGCTGACTTCGGTTAAGAGCTGGTTACCAGCTGTATATCGTTCCATTCACTATAAAAGGTGTACAGGTACTTGCTGACATGCAGCGACCTAGGCGCGGCAGCGAATTGCTACCTGATGACTAAATTAATTTTTATTTTAAGTTTGTTGCGATATTTTATAATAGGACTGTCATATATTTTTTTTTTTTAGTAGACAGGGTGCGCCAACCCATTAGTTTATATATGACAAGTGAACGGATGGAGACGCAAGCGAGTGGTGTTGTGCGCCTCGCTTAGCCCGTTCACGCTTTTAGTTTAGCTCCAGGAGCTTAGTTAAATGGTCGCATAAAATGTGTTTGAGGTACAAGTTGCTCTTCGTGGCACAGACATTTGGTCTTATGCTCTAGGGCGACCGAATGGGATGGTGGCGGGAGAAATGCCAGTAAACCAATTACACCGCCTTTGACCGTTTTCTAGAGGTCATCGTAGCTAACGCCTTCTTTCTTTATGGTAATCACCTTTGTCAGTAGTCCCCTCCGGATAGGCTTTTTTGTCTCCTTGTTTCCCTATAAATGTAGGGGGCGTCATAAATAATGGAAATTCGTGGCCATTGGTGGCCACGAATCTCGGTGTGAGTGTGGTCATCTTGGCCAGTTTATCGAGCGTTTTAAGCGCTTGCGGAACCAGTTCTGGGCTGTCTTTTAAGATCAGAGCGTGAGCAGTGCTGCCGTCAGCATCTAAGTCCTCCGGTAGTAGATCTCTGTGGTTCGGGAGTCTTTCACAATGATGCCTTCCGGGAGTACTACCTCTGAGTCCAGTCTTCTGCCGATGCCCGGCATTAGGTTTCGGATAGCCACTGCCAGCGGGCTCTCGCCCCAGATACTGAGGTCCAATAAGAACACCAGATTGTTGTTCTCTTCGTTGGTGGGAAGGTCGAATTTCACCTCCACCTTCTGGAACAGTACCCTGTGCCACTCGGAGTCGAGTATTTCTCTCAGCTACTCTGCTCCGCCCACCCTAAGGGTCTCCTCGATCGCAACCTGGTCATTCGTAGGGGTTTGCGTGCCTGTTTCTACCGCGTCTATGTCTTGTTCAGTGTATAGCCGGAATCTCATAAGTAGTTCTGTTGCTCTGTCTTTGAGGACTGAAGCTAGGTCTCTCACTCTGTTAGAAGAAAACGCGTCTGTGCCACAAATCGCCCGTAGGTCCTCTATGACCTCCAAGAGGCGCTCTCCGTTCTCGTATCCCTTTCCAACATCCAACTGGGCGGGAGTTAGGTATTCCTTTCTCCGTTTTACTGGGGGTTTGCCGGCCCCTGAGCCATCCCTTGCCCTTTCCGCATCGCTACTGGAGTCCAGTACTGTCGAAGTGCGGGTTAGCCCGTTTGTGCGAGTGATCCGGGCCCATTTTGCTGGATTCGGATTTCCTGGGGCTGGTTGCCTTTTTCGTTCGTTATTGGGCCAGAGCTTCATAGGAGCCGGTCCGCATACCCTCCAGCATTCGCTCCTCAGAGCCTGCTATCATTAACATTGGGTTAGATACCCTCTCCGGTATTTTTGACTTACCCTTCTTTGTCCCTTTCCGCACGTTGGTTCTATCTACTTTGGCTCCTAGGTTTGATCTCCTGTCTGATTCGTTGCTGCAGGGGTCGTTATGACTCCAGTAATGGGTAAAAAGGCGCCGAAGAAAAATTTTAACAATAGATTTGTGGAAAAAAAATCAGTGGGGGTAGGGGGTCGGTGACTTTGGGGGTCTGGTCTTGGACCCCTTTAGGTATTGAGCCTTAGGGCCCTAGTAGCCAGGCAGGAAAAAAAAATTTAATTTTTCTAAGTCATTTGGTGTTCTTTTGAATCTCCCGGCGAATTCCCGAGCTGTCGCTCTATGACTCCAGTAATGGGTAAAAAGGCGCCGAAGAAAAATTTTAACAATAGATTTGTGGAAAAAAAATCAGTGGGGGTAGGGGGTCGGTGACTTTGGGGGTCTGGTCTTGGACCCCTTTAGGTATTGAGCCTTAGGGCCCTAGTAGCCAGGCAGGAAAAAAAAATTTAATTTTTCTAAGTCATTTGGTGTTCTTTTGAATCTCCCGGCGAATTCCCGAGCTGTCGCTCTATGTGACAGAGATTCAAAAAAGTTCGATACTGCTGACAAACACAGTTGGCTGCCCTGCAGAGTACAGCCCGCCGAGCGGAAGTGTCTGCCACGTGGTGAACTTAGTTTAACCACGTGTTTCACCTCGTGGTTTTGGATGTTGATAATTAAGCCTACAATTAAGATATCTCAAATCTAATTTCACAAATAGTTTCTAGCACCGGTAAGAACTAGATTACTACTGAAATAATAATACGTTTAATTAATATTAACGTTATCTGAGCGTATCGAAGTTAGCACTTAACGCACATTGTTAAAATATTAATAACTCAAAAATTAACTAGCCGATTTTTACAAATCATGGCTCAAAATAATCGTTACACTTAACACTAAAGCACTGCATAGTTTTAGAACTAAACTCCTAGAAAAACCGACTTTTTTAAGCACTTAAAGCGGGAGCACTCGTAGAGCCAACATGGCCACTCTAAAACCTTGACACAGCATAAAAGTACTCCTGCACTCTTCATTACCCACACACAAAAACATAACGGCAGTTCAGACAATGCAACACAACACATTACAACACCAGAAAGCAAAGGCAACGTGCCGACACGGCACACCCTTTCCTCAAACAAACACTCACACATGCACATACATTTACCCTTAGGGGCCATCTATTGTGAGCCCAAGAGAAAGAGACGCCGCAACGCGCCACTACAGGGTGCAGTGTCCTCGGCTTCATCGCACCAAAGCAACTACCGCACGCTCGCAGGGACCCCAAGGCGCTCAGCCGCAGCTTATCAGACCCTGCACCTTCAGTCGTCTCAGATCCAGTACACACTCCTCACGGTTTTCTCCTCTGACGTCGATTAGCTGTATGACTTTCCTCGATGACGTCTAATTTCTTCATCACCGACTTCACATACCGGGAAATGGCAGCCCAGTAATCCTTACAGTCCAGCATAATCTTAAGGCGATCCTTTGGTTCAAACATTGCAATCCTTCCGAGTGTTTGGGCTACCTCATCTCTCTTTACCTGGAAACGTGGACACCGAAAGAAAACGTGACAGGCCAACTCCTCAACCTCACAGTCTGGACAATTGTCTGCATAATTTAGACTGAAACAGAGATAAGCTTTAAATCCCGCATGGCCCGTTAGCATTTGAATTAGACTGAAATCTAGGGAGCCATGGATTCTTCCCTACCATATCCGACGTCCTTAATGATTCTTAATGATCTGCCCTCCTCGCATCTGCGCTATCGTTGCTGCCATAATCTTTCATGATTGCTGCATATGCCTCTTTCCTCTATGTCGGACTCATGACCCCGAGTTCCCGCAACCTTCTCCTGCGTGTGATCGCAAACACACAGATAGAATCCCCGCCATAACCTCAGCAGCTTCCAGCGACACAGTCCTAAAGGCCGTTACAGTACGGAGGAATCATCTCCTATGGAGAGACTCAATCCTTCGTCTGTATTTCTTATACTTCACAACATTGGCCCAAATTTCCGCACCGTACATTAGCGTAGCGTACGCCACCCGGTGAGTAGTCTCCTCCGTAGTTGTCCCAGACCTCTACAATTTGGAAGAATAACCGCTATATGGCACAAAGCTTTCTCCGCCTTTTCCGTAGCTTCTAACACATGTTTGCCAAACCTTAAACGGGAATCGAACCATATACCAATGATTTAGTGCTTTCATGGATTTGATTCGCCTCCCTTCTAGTACCACTGACAAAGAGTCGATACACGCTTAAAAGAGGTAATAACCACAATTTCAGTTTTTTTTTATTTCAGTTTTTTCGGGACCACCCTAAAACCTGCCGCAGCCATTCAGTCTCCAACCGCAGCATAGTAATCTTTAATCTTACTAACAGCCTCCCTCCGAGTGTCGGCTTCTATGACCAGGATAATGTCATCAGTAAAGCCGATTATCTTAACCTTCGGGGGCAGGACACTGACGACCCCATCGTAAGTGATATTGCAGAAGGTCGACCCCTGGCGAAGACCCTTATTAATCACTCGTTCCTGGACTCCACCGTTCACCTCAAATAAGAGTCTTCTATCCTCAAGGTAAAAATAAATAATTTTCTGTAGGTATCTCGAGATGCTGAACTTTTGGAGAGCCCGCCTGATTCCAGCGTAGGCGACGCTGTTAAAAGCCTTCTGTACGTCAAGCGCAACCAGGATGCACCTCGTACCTCTAGAATGTCGCCGGCCAATGACAATATTCCCGGTCATATCCCTAACTGCGGCCATGGCGTCCAGAGCAGATCTGCCCGGTCTAAATCCATACTGGTTGTCGTGAAGATCACAAGCCTCCTCAGTAGCACGAACAAGCCGTTGTTGCGCCATCCTCTCATATAACTTGGCAATACGTCTATCATTGTCAGTGGGCGGCAGGACATCGGGAGAGTCAGGTCCCTCCCCGTCTTCGGTATTAAAACGAGGCGCTGCATCGTACACCTCGCAAGAAAAATGCCCTCTCTCAACATGCATTATAAACACATAAGAATACTTCCGAGTCCGCAAAAATCGACACCCTAACAACCGCGTTAGGCAGCCGGTCCTAATGGTGTAAGGCGCCGGGTTAGGACCCGGCGCCTTTCCCAATGTTACTCTCCAAACCGCTGCTTCGAGCTCCTTCAACACGAACACGGGTGGCATCCCCAGGCCCATCTCTTCTTGTTCCAGTATCCACGGGAAAACAGCTCTTCAATTATTTCAGCAATCGCTATAGGATCACTAGTTACAGGGATTCTCGCCCTGGCCACCGTCTTGACAAGCAGCCTGTATGGCTTGCCCCACGGGTCCGTCTCAATTTCCTCAAGTAAGCGCCTCCAACATGTCCTATCCCTTATCAGCCTGGCCAGTTTCCTCTTCCTCTCCCTATTTACAGCTCTATATATGGTGCCGGCCGAGAGAAGGTGCGTCCTCATCATTGCACGCCTAGCCGACAAGTACTCACTTCGTTTTCGCGAAATTTCGTCCGTCCATCAGTAAAGTAGTGGACGTCCACTCATGCTATACTTTCTTGAAAATAGTCGATCGCGCTTGCGGGCTAATAAACCGACAAAACAATTGGCTTTTTGCTCGGCATCATTAGCTTAACGAACAGTTCGGTAATCTTATCTCTCGGCGAAGTCAGTCAGATCCATATACTTACCGCTTCAGCCCAAAACAGGCCATGCTCACCATGATTCAAAACTTTTTTTAACTTCATGATGATCGCTATGTGGTCACTAGCAGTATAGTCATTGCAGACCCGCCTGTTGCTAATTCGAGAGGCTTCTAGAGGATGCAAACGTCACATCGACAATCGAACCCTTTTCTAAATTTAAACTCGTTACCGACATCAAACACAACATATCGAGCTGGGCACTAATACCCATCAGGATCGTACCTCTTTGGTACGTCCTGAAGGATCTCCAGGACGTCGACCACGCATTCCAGTCGCAAGCAATCAATGCTGGTTGTTGAGCGATTATGCTCTTGCAAAAGCAGCCAGGATGTCTCTATAACTCTCAATCCTGATATTAGGTGAGAAATAGCAAGCATAAAAATATAGCCCGCTCTCACAAAGCACTTCCCCAGGAACAGATCCCGAAGGGGCAGCTGGTTGCACGGCCACAAAGCCATCCTCAGGGCCCACCCTCAGATAATACCATCCTCGGCAACGTCCGGATGGTGTAACTTTCGGACACGAGTGCAATATTCAACATATACTTCTCCTACATGTTGGTAGCAAGCACCGAATGGTTTAAATTAATCTGGACTATTTTCATTGCTTTGCTATAACCTACCCGGTCCTCCCTCGGTCTCTACTGTCAATACTCGCAATCTTAGGGCATGCCACGCTACCAGTACGGTGCTCGTTTGTCTCGCAAGTCAGGCACCTAGGCATCCCTGCACATTCGGCAGCTCAGTGGCCATCCACTCACTTGAAACAGGCGTCCGATCTAAGAGCTCTTCTACGGTTTTTTTGCATGTGTCCTACTTCCACCTAAAACACCTAAAACATTGAAGGGGAACGTCAACTATATCCGCCCTGCAGGACACCATGCATGTCTTCACCCTTACTCTTTGAGTTATTGCCGCAGCAATGGACGCTGAAAGCCTCCAAGCTGCCACTCCTGGTGTCCCTGTAGCTGGGTCTTACGGACACCTGCAAATCAACTAAAACGATCCTCTCAACTACTTCACCAAGTCCACCAATTATGTCCTTCTTCTTGATGTCACCTTCCAAGTCCCATATAAGGAGGAGGGTCACTTTCTTGTCTTGATCTTTTTTTCCCCTGCTCCTCCGGACCGGTCCAAGCAATTAATCAAAACTTAGTCCCCACCGGGATCTTATGTTCCTGCCTCAAACTTCAGGGGTAAGATGAGCCGGATCCGGTAATACCGTTCCCGGACCACTCCCCCTTACTGGGTCTCGGTCTTAACTCTATGCCCACTCAAATAGGGGATACCGTTTCATGTCCCCATTTATTAAATTTATTTATTTTTATTTTCTTGGTCTGAATATTCCCTTCCTTCATCGCAGTTGACAAACTTTCTTAAATTCTCCTGTCTTCGTACTTTCCTCCTTCACCCTTATTTCCATAGCGTCACCATTTTTCTAATCGACAATATCTCTGCTGTCGCAGGAACTGTCACATCCGACTTTACTGATCTCAATAATTTTGCATTTAATCTTAAGCACTAGGGTCTTCGTCATTTGTTTTGGACCACCTTGTTCTTCAATGCCCCAAGCAGTAGGGCACTTGCCTACGGGTACTGTAATATGGTATATTATACCCGAAATCCTACCTTAACATTCTAAGATCTTTCGTGTGAATGCAGCCATTCCCTGTTCGTAAATCTAGACCTGTAACTCACCCAAGTCGCCTCCACTATTAGTTTTGAGTTTAGCGAAGATATCTACCAACACTTGAGAAAAATCATAGGCAA
>JAAAKQ030208758.1:0-10035 GCA_010016005.3 Zanna intricata | reverse complement strand
TGTGTGTGTGTGTGTGTGTGTGTGTATATATATATATATACGTTTCGAATAACCGTGATTTGTTGGATGGAGAATATACTTTTTCCCCTCTACCCTGGGTCGGATCTACAGTGAAGTATTGCTCAAACCACCGACCATGATGGGCCTCCCCACCCACCAGCTGTTAAGATGAAGAATATGCATGCAAAAGTTAGTCTTCAACCTACTAGATTATTAGATGTATTATATAATATACCTGGTTGACCCTCCTAAAGCATACCCTACATGGTGTGTAGCTCCACATGCAGTTCCCTCGGTAAAGCCGTTGCAGTTAATCAGAATTTTTAAAAAATTTATTTAATATTATTTAATTTAATGATAATTTAATTCTATGTATAAACATATAATTAAATTATATATATATATATATTTTTTTAATCTCTCAATTGATTATAATCATTCAGTTCAAACCAGGGTCAGACCGTGATTAAGATTTCCAGTTAATAATTGATTAATTCATTAAAATTTTTGCTTAACCGGCAAATATCTACTAATATATATATCGTGTATATATATATTTTTTTTTTTTCAAAATTTTTTGCGATGAAGTATATCTGTAAACCTTCTCCGTTATGTCAAGAAACATAAGTAAAATTCTGGTTGAGATTGATCGAGAATTTTTTTGTTTATTCCAACAATCTTACCTTTATACCTTCTTCTTTATATAATTGGTATGGATTAAAAATTATTTATTATTAGTTTATTCTTATAAATTGTTAATTTTTATGATTAAATAAAATCATTATGATAGAGCGTCCATTCTGCTGCTAGCGATCATGGGATGGCTTCCGATCTGTCTACATCTATTTCTAAGGTGGTAGAATCTAAGAAAGTTGGAAAAATCTGTTTTTTTGGACCACCTGGCAGAATTGGCAAAGTTTGCCAATTACACCGGTATCTACAAAACCTAATCAACTAAGAAAATTTGTAAAAAATAAACAAATAGAATTTAATTCGGAGAAAATTTTATTTTCAACCACATTCTTTAAACATTTAAGGGGAAAGTAAAATTTAAAACATTGTTTTCAATAAAAAGCCTCTCCCCTACTTAAAACATATTTTAAAATAAAAATTGTTAAAAAATTAAATTTTTCAATTTCATTTTTATTTGATTAAAAATAAGCCGGGTGTGTCAGTCAATTTATGCACTTCATGTCTGAGAAAAAAGTTTTATTGATTTCAGGAGCTCTGGTATCCAAGGAGAAGCATTTGGGCTGAATTAGTTTAAAAAAAAATCCCTAAGTGATGATAATAAATTTAAAAATAAACCTGATGTAGACACCATATGTCCTCCTTATACTCCTATTAAGTTACATATACACATTTTTTTTTAAACGAAAAGTACATAAAATTTTATTTTAATTTTAATAACTTCCGATATTTTTTCATATTTTTACTTCTTTGTACGAAGTGCAAGGAAGTATTGTAATCGCGGAAAATTTCCGTTTTCAAATTTCAACGGATATATCCATTTTGATTATCTCTGAATCCATATTGAGTAGTTTCAGCGTAACGTCTGTATTTACGTGTCTCTCGCATAACTCAAAAATGATTAGCCATAGAATGTTGAAATTTTAGATTTAAGACTGATGTTACATTTAGTTGTGCACCTTTCCATTTGATTCCAATCGACTGAACCAAGCGAGTCCCAAAACGTTTTCTAAATTCAGTAATATGCCCTCATTGAGAGCTTTACAACGATGTATCGTAGGTGGTACTTACTTTTATTGGTTCCAGAGTTTTGCAAATAAAATTTTAATTAATGAAATATTTGGATCTTATATATGGAAGGCATATCGGTTCGAATCAGACTTCATCTGCTTTTTCAATTTTTTTTTAAATTTAAATATATTGATTTATTAATAATTTTTAACCTCTGATTTTAAAAAATATTTACGGAAAATAATAATTCAATAATAACACTAAAAAAAAAAAAAATAATGAAAAAATACCAGAAATGAAATAAAATTAAAAAATAAATTTAATTAAAATTAAAATAAATGAAATAAAATTTGATGTACTTCTCATTAAAATAAAAAAATAAAAAATGTATATATGAAATTCAATAGGCTTTCAAGAAAATGATGTGAACACAACAGATTTTTTTGTTGTTATAAATTTTTTGATTGTCGTAAATTTTTTTTAAATCAGAAGTTTATAATTATTAATAAATCAATATACTTAAGTTAAAAAAAAAATGGAGATATAGATGAATGGAAAAGAAATCGAGATGGTCTCGTGTAAGATCCAGATATTTCATTAATTAAAGTTTTATTTAGCTGTAACTCTGCAACCAAAGAAAATAACTGCTACTACAATATAGCGAAAAATTTTCAATGAGCGCTTATTTCTGCAGTCAATAAAAAGTACAAAATCTTCTTTTTTTTAGATTTTTGGTTTTTTGCAAACTTCTGCATCAGTCGATCGCAATCAAAAGGGAAGCACAACTAGCTGTTAAAAACGTCCTAAATCCAAAATTTCAACATCCTCAGCTGATCATTTTTTATTTATGCGATATGAACATATGAACGTACATTTGACATCACGCCGAAACTAGTCAAAGTGGATTTGGGATGGTCAAAATGTTTATTTCTGTAGAAACTTGAATACCAAAATTTCTCGCGATCACAATACTTCCTTTATTTCATACAAGGAAGCAAACAGTACTTTTAATACTTCTTCAAAAAACAGAATGATACAGGCATAATTCTAAATAAACAATGGTGTAATTTCTAGGAAGCGATAAGGTTCGAGATTGGTTTCAATTTAAAATAAATTTTAAAGAACTTTTTTAAAAATTAATACAATTTTTTTTTTTTTTTGTTACCATAGGTATTGGAAAGGGGATGGGCAAAAATCTTTTGTAACTGAATGAAGACCTTTTCATGTTGAAAAATACTGTCGCATAGAACTACCAATAACTCCTTTTCCGAAGCAAGATGATACGCCTAAAAAAAAATAAAAATATTTAGTCATTTTTTGGGATGGAGTGAATATTTAGTAAATGTTTTGTAATCTCGATAAAAAATTTAAATAAAAAGAATAAAAAAATAAAAGTAAAAAAAAGATAAAACTTTTGTAAGAAAAGAATTTTGCTTAAGAGACTAAGGAAAGAATCTAAATTTTATTTCTGCCAAAAATTTCCACATCTTTTTTCAATGTTTGGAAAACTGGAATGCATTCTTTTCCCCCTCGGAATTAGTACCTGCCTACCTAGTTTAAAGAAAATCGGTCAAACGAGTCCAGATTTACAAAATCAAATATAGGCCAACATAATTTGTGCATACGTACATACGTACACACGCATAAACGTCCGTCTGACAAAAATAGATTTTTGGACTTGGGCACATTGAAATAAATACTTTTTTGCTGATTATTTAAAATGTATTTTAATCTCTTAGTTTGCTAAATATTTTATAGTGTTCTTTTAAGACTCTAAAGTTAAAAAAGGCCTGATTTTTGGAATTTTTTTATCTATCTGTATATACTTTTCTAAAAATAATAATACTTCCCTAATATTTATAATAAAAATAATAATACATTGTAATTTAATTTTCTATTATTAATATAATTAAGTTACTAGTTATTATATAATATTAGTTTATTTAATCTTTCTTTTCGTGATACTATCTGTATTCTTATCTATATGTTTTCTGCAGCATATATTGCTATAACCGGATAAATAAATAAATAAATTTAAAAAAAATACAAAATCTTTTTTATCGAAAATAATAAGTTTACATATTTACATAAAATAAAAAGGAAAATTATTCCTTGAAATTGTGTTATTTGCAATGAATAAATATTATATAATCAACAAAGTTTTAGATATACGAGTGTTAATGTATTGTGCTAGAATATTAAATTGGGTTGGCACTCTGTTGGAAACAAGTGTCACTTAAACGGACGGACAACGCAGTTGCTAATATCACAACTGGAATATCAAAAGTCAGTTAGTATTTGGCAGAACAGATTAAACAGAATACCATTGCAACTAATAATAAGCTAATAGTTACGTCTATAACAATTTCAGTATAAATATAATTAAAGCAGTAAAATTAAAATATTTTTGAAAGAACTAATTATCAGAATTTTTCAAAGTATCAAGTTTATTAATAAAAAAATAATAATATATAAAGACACTAGTGCACATTATTAAAAGAAAAAAGTTATTAACTTTTACAATAATGATTATGAATTTGTAAAAGAGCATGTTTTAATGCAAATTTCTCAAACATTTTAACATCCTGCCCTCTTTTAATTATTATGAGTATTTAAGTCAATTGTTATTGCTGCATATGCGAGCATTACTCTGTATTTTACGGTCGCTAAACGATGGCAAACTAAGACAGAAAATTGTCTCATTCAGTTACGTAATAATTGTTTAGAAGAAAAAAATTAAATAATCACAAGTATTTATCTTAACTAATTTGAATTCTGGTACATTTTTTGAACTTGGTAAAATAAATCGAAATACAAGAAATAATATTAAATTTATTATTTTTTACTATGATATAAGTATTAAATTTTAAGAATTCCTGCCAAAAAACGAACAGTCTTTGTAGAAAAGATCGGGGGAGATTCAGAATAGTAATTAATAAGTATTATTTTAAAGAACAGTTAGCAAGAAATATCCGTAACAGAAAAATTAATAAGTAGTTAGTAATTATTTGTAAATAAGTACTTATGTATTAATTGCTTTCATATGAGGAAAAGTATTAAAGTATAAGTTGCGGGTTATAATAAGGCAAAAATGAAATCTCTCTTCAATCAAATACAAAAAGAAACAAAAAACAAAAAAAAAAAAAAACAATGGTACATAAAAATATAAAATAAATAGATTTTAGGCATTTTATAAAATAATTATTCCATAGTAAAAGTTAAGTTTATGACGGTGAATCTTGCATGATTAAAAGCAAGAAGTTTTTCATTAATATCTTATTGAAAATAATATTAAACTTACTATATTTACAATCATACTTTAAAATTGTTAAGTTAATTTAATAAATTAAAAAACTCAACATTTATGAAGCTGTTTGTTAAAGATATAAAATTTATTCCTTATTTTTACTGGTTTTGGCAATGACAGTTCAATATCTTTTGGAAAAAAAAGATCTATAGTATACAAATTTTCATATTTTAGTTTGTTAATTTCTTAATATAATCATATTTATGTAGAAAAGTATCGTTATACAAGTTTTTGATGGTATTGTGAAGAGATTAGTATTTTCAGTTTCTTTTTTTCATATTCAGGTGAACAATAGTATTAATTAATAATAAAATTATAACATTTTATTTTACACAGGATGAGGGTTGGTTAGTTGTCATATTTATAAACAATAATATACCTTTTATGGAAGTCTAGTAAATGTTGTATAGTGTTTTTTTTTTTTTCAAAGTGATGACTTGAACACATTTTAAGACAGCAGCATAAGCTAAGCCTGCTTTATTATTTATGTATAATCTTTACGATATATTCATGTACGAACATATTTTCTTAACCTATTTCATTATTTTCGTTCAAGAACTTTTATTTATTTATTATTATTTTTAACAAAATATAATGCTTTTATTTATTTTATGTTAACGAAATAATATAGAAAACATGAAAAGAATATTTTTTTTTTATGAAATCATGTAAATAAATAAAATTTAACTATTCTTAACACTAGCAATTATCTTAAAATGTCTTAGCAAGAGAAAGGTAAAATATTAAAATAAAAACTTACGAAAAATCTTTTTAAGATTGATTTACAATTGACGAAAAACAAATAAAGAGAAGTTTCTAGAAGACAAAGTAAAAGAGTGTAACGAAAAGAAAAATAATATTGAAGTCAAAGAAATCTTCTGCAATTAACAAGAAACACATAGAAATAATTATAATATAAAAAAACAAAATGATGAGCAAATAGTCACTGAATAGAAATATTTTTAATTGAACTTTAGACGCAAGACGTCAATTGACATGGTTTGAAGTTTTTTTATTAAAAAGTTGATTTATCCGAAAACAGAAATAAAAGTAAAAAGAAAGTATTATTTATAGCAATAAAGAAAAATGTTTCAATATGAAGCATTTTTATAAGAGTTTTATAAAAAATGATTAAATGTATTAAAATAAAGTCAGTTAATGGTTGGTTGGATATATTATAAAATTAAAACTGACTCTACATTTGATAATAAGCAAAGAACTTTATACTTATTACAAATTAATACAAGAATTTCTTATAAAAAAGAATAGAATCAAATTTAATTTGTTTTACAAATTAAAGTTGATATAGAATTTTTAAAAATTGGATATTACAATATATATATGTATATATACATGTATGTATATATGTATGTATGTACATACATATATATGTATATGTATATGTATATGTATGTATGTATGTATATACATACATACATATATATATACATATATATATATATATATATGTAATATAAGGAAATTGAATTTGAACGATATTTATAGTTTTTAAAAATTATGTAAATAAAATAATACTACAATGAGGTAAATTTTAGAGGATGTTTAGAATTTAGAATAGTAGTCTAGAATTTATTAACCTTATGAGATCCTCTTCGAAACTACCCTTAAGGTATTACTTCAAAGGATGAATGAGGATGATATGTATGAATGCGAATGAAGTGCAGTCTTGTACAATCTCAAGTCAACTATTCCTGAGAAGTGCGGTTAATTGAAACCCAACCACCAAAGAACACCAGTATTCACGATTTAGTATTCATATCCGTATAAAAGTAACATTATTAGGATTTGAACCTTAGAACTCTAGACTTCGTAATCAGTTGACTTTTTGCGATGTCGCGTTAATCACTAAACCTTATGTGTGGGCAACGTTATGAGACTGTAATTTGGTTTTGGAACATTTACCTGATCTTATTCTCGCACAAGGTTTTTGTTATTTTTTACTAAAAAAAATGTACAATAAACTAATTTTAATTATGTCGGAATTAATTAAAAACAAATAAAAGAAAGTCATTGACAGTAATGTTAACGTGAAAAACAGTTTAAAACTCATACAGAAAAAAGCACATCTAATAATTGATTTCCTTGAATTTTTGCAGAATTGGTACCTTGTATTTTAAAATATAGGAGTAGTTATCGAAATATGGGTTTAATTATTGTTTTTCTAGTGAATTTTTAACGTGAAAATCTGTCACCTGACTACTTGTCTTTTAAAAAAGAAGTATGGATTGAAAATAACAGATATAATTGACGAATTAAAATTTCATACCTCCTGTAAAACACTAATTTAGTAGTAATACATACCTGTGTATTTCTTTTATTTAGTCAAATTTATTTTTGTAATATTCGCTGACATTTATAACACTTCATATATAAAGTGAAAATTTTGAACATTTAAAAATTTTTTAAGTTTTTAATTTTGAAAAATATCCATTTTTGCATTTAATCGTTAATTTAATTTCAAATAATTGTTTTTTCACGTTATTTGAACGTAACTTATTTTGAGGTCATAAAAAAACTAAACTTCAAAACAAGTAAATGGATTTGATTTGCTTTTGAGTAAAGCATTAAAAAACTTACGAAACAACAATCAGGAATAATATAATTTTTTTTTTTCATGAAGATAATTAATAATAAAAAGACTTATTACAGTACAAGACTGATATCAGAAAAAGAATAATCACAAAAAAATTGTAAATTATAGATGTCATAAATATTTTATGCTACGGTTTTTTTTTTTAATAAATTATATTTTTTATTCCACCGTTTGAATATTAATTTAATGAATTTTATATATATATATATATATATATATAATAACAGTTAATTATTACCTTAATAAATAATAACAAGCCACAACTGTTAATGTAAATATAATTTAAACTATACTAACAAATATGCTAATAAAAATCAACCAACACTGTTATATTTTTTAAATAAACACACTCATACTAATAAATGCAAAGTAAAATTTTACTCAGTTAGACGTCAAACTGGAAGGCGTATCTTTAAAGTAAGATATGTTTTGAACTTAAAACAAAACTAGAAAATATAACAAACTAAATAAACAAATATTTAAAAAAAATCTATAATAAACAAATATAGAAAACAACAAACTTTATTCTTACGCCATTTCCCAACTCGACGTCATTGTCAAACTTTTTTGTGATGAAAGTTTGAGGCAAAAAAATGAAAATTATTTCTGGGCGCTAAATCATCCGGTTACATCGTTCATCATTGAAGATTTTCCGACGAAATTTTTCTAATTACCTCACTGTCGTGTTTGATATTCGTCAAATTTGTCGTATTTGACCATACAATGTCTTGCAAAACTAAAATCCCGTGGGATATCATCCAACGTCATTTGCGTTTTATAGCTTCACTGAGATATTTTAACGTCTCAAAATACTTAATAACATTCACAATAGTTTTGCAATCACTAAATTCAACAAGCATGACTTTTTTTGTTCAAAAAATGATAGCCACAGTTTTCTTTAGTGAAGGTTGTTGCCTGAATATCTTCAGTAATGTAGATATAGATGAATATAGACAACAAATTCTGCCGCGTTCTCTTAGTGCTTGAATAAGAAATCCAAGTGTAACTATGTGATAAAACAATTTATGCCCTTTATATTTGTAACACTGCAAAAATTCAAGCTTAACATCACTGCCACCCAGCAAACTCATAACGTATTGTAGGAAAATTTTTCAGTCAAAATTTCATAAATCAAAGATCACGAAATATCAGGAAACACCAATGGCAACTATGACTCAATGAAGCATAGGTTTTCTTGAATTCTATCCTAAACTTTAAAAATCAAATCATTCCTTATCACTGAAGACCGGCCGCTACGTTTTAAATCATAAAGTTCGTTCTCGCCCTTCTCAAAATAAACGGTACCACTGTCTTATTTTAGCTTCACTTATAATATTCGGCCCATAACCGCGATAAACATATCCGTGAATTTCAGCAGGGGAACTGTTTGTGCCATCAAAAATCCGATTACTCTTTGTACTTCAAATATGACAGGATAGGAATATTAGCACTCATTTTAAACGGTTGAATATAAACAGGTAACAATAAATAACTAAACTGTTGATATTAACAACCTTCTATTGATTGACCTAATTGACCTAAATATGGCGCTTGCACAGCGCCATATTTTTAGTTTTCGCATATAGGCGGAAAATTCAAAACAAACCATATTTCACGTAAACAAACTCCTGATATGTACATAATTATTTGGAAGACTCGTCTAAATTCTTCAACTTAAGAAACAGTTCAAAAGAAAAAAAGAAAAGGTTTCCTCTTCGCGGATGTAGTCTGTTTTGGACTCAAATTAGTAGCTTCTGAGAACATAAAGGTGAAAGATTAATCAGCGGCCTAATTATATATTATATTAAATAAATTAATCTATTAAACATTTTTTTTAATTTTACAAATGCCTTTTTTTATATATTCCCTAATGTTAAATAAATTTCCCGATATTTTCAACTTATTTCTACTTTTACATATTTTTATATATATTTCATTTTGACATTAATTATTTAAGAAAATGAATTTACCTTCGTTCCAATAATTAAAAAATTTAAATAAAATTGAATTATTGAAATATCTAAATAAGAAGTCCTGAATCTTGTTTTGACTATGACGAATTTTAAGAGACAGTAAGTCTGGAAGATAATAAGTTTCGGAGTAAGTTGGATGAATCAATTACCCGTAAGAAGTCCATGTCGCAGCACAGTGAATATTACCACACAAAAGCTTATTTTCAAAAATATTACAGAATTATAGTCTCGAAATATCTTTTGGGTCCAGTGAATAACACGACATCGCAAATCAGCTGATTTCGAAGTTCAGAGTTCTAAGATTCAAATCCTAGTAAAGGTAGTTATTTTTATACGGATTTCAATACTAGATCGTGGATACCAGTATTCTTTGGTTGTTGGGTTTCAATTAACCACACTTCTCAGGAGTGGTCGACCTGAGATTGTACAAGACTACACTT
>JAAAKQ030208747.1:0-11688 GCA_010016005.3 Zanna intricata | reverse complement strand
GGGGGGGGGGGGGGAGGGGGGGGGGGGGGGGGGGGGGGGGGGGGGGGGGGGGGGGGGGGGGGGGGGGGGGGAGGGGGAGAGAGAGAGAGAGGTTGAATACATCCGATAAGCCAAGCCACAATGGACTAAACGCCTTATTCGAGACATTGACGCTTGCTGTGCGTGACGACATGAAGTGACATTATTTATCGCAGGCGCTTACTGGACAAGGCGTGTTTAAAGAATACCTGCATCGTATTGGTAAAAGAGAGAGACTGTGCTGCGATTATTGACAGCATACGGATATAGAGAATACGGATATTCATAACTTTTTTGACTGTCCTGCAGGGGAAAATAGTAGGTGTAGAAAGGTTGCAATACGCACTTAATTTTACATCTTCGCAAAATCTGCTTTGCCTGGGTTTTTAATCTGGGATTCGAATTCGACAATTCCCCATGGAGGATATATAACTGGTATTCCGTCGCAACTCATCGATACAAAAAATAATAATAATAAATCGAAGCGACAAATAAATTATTAGATATGCGAAACAAACACAAAATTACATTAACATAAAACCCACTATTAGAAAAATATTGACGAATTCTCAATATAAATACACAAATTACAAATATAATTGTAATACTATCCGTATTGCATAACACGAAAAAAAAAAACAGTTTCAAATTACATCAGTAAAATGTACAAAATCGAAGGATACATGTCGGTTATAATACAAAAATGAAAAACGGTAACAGACATGATACGATAAAAAAATAATAATTCGTTACACGTCACTATAATAATAACAGCAGGGCTAGACACAACAACAAAAACTATTTAAAGATTTTAACGTCATAAAATTATCACCCCGAAGTAAAATTCCCGAACATGAAATGTAAATGTATTTACATGACTGTAAATATGAAAACTGAAATGCAGAATGTACAATTTAATCGTAATTAGGAACATTTTATAATAAAAAAAATTACAACGACTAAAATTAGAAACAAATCGTCATTAATAATATCCATCGAGGGGGAATTACAAAGAAAACCGATTCGTAAAAATTCAACAATCCCGAATCAATTTTTCGTTACAAATTGACTCTCGATAATCTACATTAATTTTAATTAGTGTGATCTACAATACGTAAACTTATCTAAACTATTCTAAACTAAACTTATCTAAACTATTACATAAAAAAAAAATAATCCAAATCGATCAAAACTTCCGGTTATAAAATTATATAAGAATCGTCTTGGAACAAATAAAAGTTCAGAAGAAAAACTTCACTTTCATTTTAAGGCACGTCTGTCAACAATTTTTTTAACGAAGATCATAGGCGTAAAAAAAGTTTTTCGAGCGAGGTGAAAATGATTTCTTCATTATTATAAGTTTTCTGATATGGAAAAATATTCTTTTTCCTTGCGAGTCCGTACAACAGATAAAATAACTCGTAATAAAAGAAAAAAAAAAAAAATCCGATGTGGACACTATATGACTTCCTTGCACGAAAATCCAAAAATTATACGATTCTAAATAATAATTTTCAATTAATATTAAACAGTCAGATATGTCATCAAATTTATCAGATATACACATATTTAACAATGCATCTTAAATTACAAATACATATTTTTAAAAGTACATAAAATTTTATTTCACTAATAACCTCTGATTTTTTGTCTTTTTTTTTTATTATTATTGAATTATTATTTATAGTAATTTTTTTTTTTTTACAATCAAAGGTTAATAATTAATGATCATTATATTTCAATTAAAAAAAACAAAATGAGATGATGTTTGATTCGAACCGATGTGCGTTCCCTAAAAGATCCAAACATTTCATTCATTAAAATTGTATTTGGCTATAACTGTGGAACCGATGAAAGTAAGTATCATCTATGAACATCGTTGAAAAGATCTCAGATGTGTTATTATTATTATTACTGCAATTAACAAAAAGCCCAAAACCCAAATTATTGAATTTCGGCTTTTTTTGGGGCTTTTGGTTACGTAAATTGCAATCAAATGGGGAAGTGCACAACTAGATAGATGTTACAACAATCCTAAATCAAAAATTTTAACATTCTATGGCTAATCGTTTTTTAGTTATGCGAGATACCTACGTGTAGATGTCACCGCCGAAACTAGTCAAAATGGATTCAGGGATGGTCAAAACAGAATTTCCGTTGAAATTCTGAAAACTGACATTTTTCGAGATCAAAATACTTCCTTTACTTAACAACTGTAGTTTATCTTCTAATAATATAAACAGAAATTTCTACACAAACGTGTAGGTAAGTTCTAAAATAAAAAAAAAAAAACATATGTAGGTAGATATTCAAAATAGAAATAAGCAAACAAAGCATATGCGACAACAAACTGCGGGGATTGAACTTCAGTATGCCAAGTGAAGTATACTCGTTAACGGCAAAGGACTTAGTGCATATAAAAGCAAAGACTAAAAAAAAAGGTGAAAAACGAAAAAAAAATTAATACGGTCAGAAGAAGAAAAGAAAAAAGATAAAAAGAAGAGAGAAAGAAATTAGAACGAGATTATAAGAGAGCTCTCCGTCGAGCTCCCTCGCCGTTAATTGTAAGCCGGTCTCATTACCCGTGACCTTGAATAACAATAACAAATCCCTTCCAAGTTTTAACTTTTTTTTTCTAGTCCCTCCGCAACTCTTCATCAACATAACGCAAATAAAGTCACCGACCCCTTCTCCATCTTTTATAAAACCGGGATTATTATATTATAAACAAAAATTTATACCGACGTTACAATTAAAAAATAAAAATATTTAAAAATGCTTCGTGGAAATAAAAATAAATATTATCACCGTCAAACATCTTATTACGACGATAAGCCCTCACCGAAGAGCTAAAAGGGCTGTAACCCAGAAGGCAATCCTTTTTGGGGGGGGGGGCAATTTTTACTGTTTTAATATATTTTTTGTTACTATTAGTTATTGAGTAATTTTTATTAAAAATCTCTTCACGATAAAATTACCAAATAACCTGTTCTAAATGAAATAGAACAGTAAATTATGTAGAATAGGGATGCATTATTTTTAGTAGTCCACAGGCGCAGAATATGTTAGGACGGCACCGTCGATTTGACTTGTTAATAAATATTTATCATTCTTATAATACAAATTGAACGTCTTCGGACAGAGGCTATCATCATATCTTATTGCTGTTTCAGTTAAATGGTTATTTCAGTTCATACTGATTAACAAAATAAGAAAATGTAAACAGTAAAAAAATATATTTTTGAATGAAATTGTAATTAAATATTTCTTCTACTTTTCTTTCCCTTATCAAGTATACCGTGGGATTTCCAATTCCGTGTTATACCATCGTTCCAGGATAACTCTTTCCAATTCTAAACATAAATTCCAAATAAATTTCTCATCTCCGGCCTTTCATTCGGGCGAGGGTTCCGGATTCGAATCCCGATCAGGAATTCTTTTTTCGATATAAATTTCCATTTTCATATTCCCACGCACAAACCTCTTCGTAAGTTCCGTGGAGAATTAATTCAACATTAAATTATTATTTTTTTCAAAGAGTTCAAAAACCGAACTATAAAACAAAATATCTTTAAATTCTTTTCTTGAATCTTCAGGTTCGTGCGTGCGCCCTTAATAAAAATATTATTTTCTACACAAAAATACAATAGAAACATGAGATTTCCATTTGAATAATAAAGTTGGCCGCCATATTGGAAAAAGGACAAAAATTTCCAAAATGCTAATGAAGTATTTTGAATGAAGGGGAAAATTTTGGCTTATTATAATACCACGGTCTGCGTACTGTTTATAACTAAAATTCAAATTTTTTCAACTTTTACTTGGTTTATTCAACTACATGATTTTGTTCAGAATTAAATTCTGTATAAATTTTGTTTAGAAGTTTTATGTAGTTGTTACCCATTTAAAAAAGCTATTTTATGTCAGAAATAAAAAAAACAGGACTACTTTTATCCCAATTTATTGACTTTACCCGAAATTTTTCTTAAATTACTAAAGGCATGGTTTTGGGACCTATTTTTCAGACCAAAAACCAAAGAAATCACTACATTTGCCCCTTAATTAACGTCCTAAAAATTCCAGCACGACCTTATTTCAACGGGCTCGTTAAAATCCGAGCGAATCTTCACTAGTCTTTCACTAGCTTTATCTTGCAAAAAAAAAAAACATTTTAAGGTACATGTTTTTTCGTATGTTTTCTATTATTTTCACGAAGAATAGGTTATGAAAGTGCCGGAGGAATTTCGTGATACGTTCTGTTTATATATATATATATATATATATATATATATTTATATTTTATTTTTTTTGTCTTCAGGCATTTGACTGGTTTGAAGCAGCTCTCCAAGATTCCGTATCTAGTGCCAATTGTTTCATTTCGGTATACCTTCTACATCCCTAACAATTTATTTTTACAAATCTCAAACGTTACTTGGCTGCACAATTTTTCCATCTACCTGTCCCTTCAATATCAAAGCGACTATTTTAGTGTGCCTTAATACTTTTATGTGGCCTATAAGTCCGTGTCTTCTTTTAACTATATTTTTCCGAATGCTTCTTTTTTTCATCGATGACACCTCTTTTCTTGGTTACTCCGATTGTCCAAGTTTCACTTTTATTAAAAGATACACTCCAAACATATACTTTCAAAAATGTTTTCATGACGTTTAAATTAATTTTTGATGTAAGCAAATTATATTTCTGACTGAACGTTCGTTTCGTCTGTGCTTTCGATATTTTATGTCGCTCATGCTTCGTCCATCTTTAGTAATTCTACTTCTACTAATATAAAAATAACAAAATTCTTCTACCTCAGTAATCTTTTTCTCTTCCTATTTTTATATTCAGTGGTCCATCTACATTATTTCTACTATAGTTCATTACTTTCGTTTTGTTCTTGTTTATTTTCATGCAGTATTTCTTGCATAGGACTTGCATCCACGCCATTCAATGTTTCTTCTAAAACTTTTTTACTCTCTGCTAGAATTACTATATCGTCAGCAAATCGTAGCATCTTTATCTTTTCACCTTGCACCGTTACTCCGGTGCTAAATTGTTCTTTAATATCATTAACTGTTAGTTCTATGCAAAGATTAAAATTTAACGGTGATAGGGAACATCCTTGTCGGACTCTTCTTTTTTTATTAACGCTTCTTTCTTACGTTCTTCGATTATTACTGTTGCAGTTTGGTTCCTGTAAAGGTTAACAATTATTCTTCTATTTCTGTACTTGAACCCTAAATTTTAAAAAATTCTGAACATTTTATTCCAGTCTACGTTATCAAATGCCTTTTCTAACTATAAATGCCATATATGTTGATTTTTTAATACATATAACATACCTATACACACTTTTAATTTAAATAATATCTTTCAGATATTTAAATATCTTCTCAGTTCCTCTATTATATTTTGCTCTAAACAGAACAACTGTTCATTTTCGACTTTAGATATGTCTTTAGCAACTATTTGTCACGGTACTAACCGATAAGACGATGAAAAATAAATCGATATATATCCTATATTTCTTAGTTCTATCTAATTTCGATCACCTATCAATTACAATCAAGGGACACGAAATATTTGTAAAATTAAATCTTATAGTGGAAAATAATTACATTATTTGGAGCAAACTATAACAGAAGAACCGAATGTTATTTAAATTAAAATTACTAAATAGTAAAATAACGATATAGTACCTGAGACAGCTTAAAAAAAAGAAAAGAAAAAGAAAAAAGCTGTAATGAGACAAGGTAATATTACTTTACGGTCGGATTAAATTATTTAACTACATTTCCTTAGTAACAGATTGCATTTTAAAATCCACCTCATAAAATTTAATTACACAAAATGTCACGACTACTGAAATTAAACAAGCGATAATGAGAAGATTTATATACGTCGACAGCAAAATAAAACGAGGTAAATAAAATTCCGCTAAACAAATCCAAATTACAAAATAAAATCCCATTAAATATAATTCACATATCTACAACTACAGTATCATTCGACAAACAGTAAATGAGAAAAACATGTTCTTAAATTTCTAATACACATTCGCGTAATACGTATTATATAATAAAAACACAAATTTCATTCATCTATTTACTACTTTTTTAATGAGATATGATCATACAAAAGAGGTTTCATTTCTTTAATACTGCCATAAAAATGAATAGAAATTAATAATTTAAGCTAAAAAAAATAATCGTAAATAACTTAACGATGTACACTGTAGCGACTTATTTTATAATAAAAATAAAAAATATTCTTAAGAAAAGAAAAACTTTTAACCGGGATAATAAAATAAGATATAGCGCATAATAAATAACGTAACCTCAATATAAAGAAGTGATTATTTTTTATTTTAGGAAAACAAAATTAAAACTAAAGTAACTTTCAGCGTTGATATTGATTAAAAAAAGAAACGTAACATAGATAACATGTTCATGAGAAAAGTCATAAATATTAAAAAAAAAGCACGAACTGCCAAAAAGAACATTCAATAAAAGATAATTACCAAACACAAGTAAAATAATTAAAGACCGTACGGGTAACAATTTTGTATGCAGTATAATTTTTTTTTTTTTTAGTATATTTAACAAATATATACATACCCCAAAAAACTCCCGGTAACGTAAAGATTCCAACACCGGGTCATACATTTAAATCAGTTCAACCGTTATGTTGCTGTGTAGGGACAAATAAACAATCTAAATACATCACACTCCGTTTTGGGCAATCGTGTAAAAAGCTTAAATATCGATACGGAAAAGCAAGTTTACACTTAAAACACGAACTGTATGGCCTTCCCGCTGAGATCTTGGTAAACGGCTGGTGTAGTTCAGTGGAATACTGCCACACCTCACCATTATTATTTTTTTTTCCTAATGGTATCATTACGTAAGCTTGAAGCTTGAGCGTGTGATATGGAAATGGAATTATTTTAGCGTATGAAAAATGCCATGCCGCTGATTCGAAGCCGAGACTTCCGGATGAAAAGCCGAGGAGGTACCACTCTGCCAGTGGATGGTCGCATTAGTGGAAGGTTGAGGGTTTTACTTAAGGAAGCCTGAGTGCGGACTAAGGCAGCTCTTTAGCATCTGAAGGAAAAGACTGCTTAAAAACCTGCCGCTGAATATATTTAAGCTTGCCTCTCTTTTTTCTATTTAACCTCCGAATCACCGAAAGGTATTACTTTAGAGGATATACATGAGTGGAAATGAAGTGGGTCTTGTAGAGTCTCAGATCGACCATTACTAGCCCACCCGGCTGGTCAAGTGGTTAACGTGACATCGCAAATCAGCTGATTTCGAAGTCGAGATGCTCTAAGGTTTAAATCCTAGTAAAGGTAGTTACTCTAATACGGATTTGAATACTAGATCGTGGAAACCGGTGTTCTTGGTGGTTGGGTTTCAATTAACCACACTTCTCAGGAGTGTTTTAAAAGCTCAGGCGGCCTGAGCTTTTAAAAGACTACATTTCATTCACATTCATACATATCATCGTCATTCATCCTTTGAAGTAATACCTTACGGTAATTCCGGAGGTTAAACAGATAAAAGAGAGAGGAGATTTCTAAGATGGATGGTAAATTAAAATCCAACCAGCAGCATCAGTTATCGACTTAATGAAAGCTACGCGAGGCAATGAATAATTGAAACTCTAAAAAATGTGTATTTTTTTTATTTTTAATATGGCGCAGTGCGGAGGGTGTCCTAAACTCTAACAGCCTTTCCCGCCTACCGGCAGAACGTCCGGTATGACAGGATGTACTGCCGGTCGGATGTTCCTGGTTTATTTTGTAAATGCCCATTCAAGTGGGGGAATCTAACTAGGTCCCAAACCGGTTTGGGTCTTTTCAGATATTCCCCACTCACAGTCATATCATTTCCGGTGAATAAAACTCCTGATAGCTTCTTCCTGCACGATCTCAAAAAAACGGCATGTATCCACACCAACTCCACAGCGAAGATTTCATGGTCCATTGAAAAACAATCGCATCATTCCTAGATCACTTATTCATAATAAATCGGGGAAGCCCAGACCAACCAACTACTTTCATACTCCATCTTACCCCGTGTCAATCTCTGAAACTCAGAATTACGCGACCTCTATTCTGGTTACCGAGGATTCCGCCTTTTAGCATACTTGACTGTCCGGCATACGACCCAACAAACCACACTTATTACATCTAATCCGTTCCTGACAATCCTTCTTGAAGTGGCCGTCTGCTTCACATAAGAAGCAGGCCTTCGAGCGATCGAGACCACAACACACTGCCACGACGTGTCCCGGACCCCAACACCTAAAACAACATAGATTATCTTCCCGTCTGACGACCCGACAGATTTGCCAATCTATCGGGATCCTGTATTTGGCTTCCAGAAATTCGGCAGCACTCTTCGGAAGGTCCACAGTCACATGTTGCAACTGGCCAAATGCCGGTCTAAAAGAGTGAGTTTAACCTCCATCTGATACTCCTCAGTGAGGAGTATCTTCTGAACTGCTCTGATCCTCCTTTATAACTTCACAGTCCATATTTTTAATATGGATTGCAACCATTCATCTCCAACCATCCAGGACTAAAATATTGTAACAAGAACGGTGTAACGGACCTGAGTAATGGATTCGTACAAATTAAGAAAAAAGAAGTAGAAAATATAATAATAGGAGGAATCCAGAAAGGAGCTAAAACAAATTCTGGTAGTAAAGGTAACAGGTCGGTTTAACAATTGTCTTTTGTAATTCTGCTCACTGATACACCTAAACAAATATTTGTTCCGTGAGAAGAATTATCGGATCCAGGTAAGGAAAGCATGGGAACGAAAGGGTTCGGTCGAACGTTTGCACGCTCAACTGCAGTCTAGTTCGGCAGATAAAGAAGACAGGAGTATAAATACTCAGGGAAAGACACGTTAAAAGTCAGTTCCGCGAGGACTGTCTGCAATGTGAATTCTGTGAATCAGTCTAAGCGAAATGTTATGATGTCAGTCTGTGAGAGTATTCTGGGAGTTCAGTGAAATAGGGAATTTCTAGTTTAGATTTGACGCAATTACGATGACATTACAAGTAAATCTAGTACATAGAAGTAAGAAATGGTTCGGTAAGTCACTGTAAGACTATAAGTGAAAGAAATAATGTACTAAATTTCATTCATAAATTGTTGGGGTAGTTTTATTTGTAGCAAAGGTAGTTGCAGTGCCACAACTTTATACTTATCTTATATACTGTATTATAATTGTTAATACAGGACTAGTGGTCATGCTATTACCTTTTGTCTACTATTATTATTGTAGTTGTTGTAGTGGCTGTTCGTTATTTGTGGTTTGTAACGATCATTATTTATTTATTATTGTCATTATTCTGATTATTACTGTGAGTTGTTTATGATTGTCGCTTATCATCATTATCATTATTGTTATTATTATTGATTTGTCTTGTTTACATATGTTTTTAAACCAATAAATTGTAATTATAAAAACATTTTCAATTGTCAATTTCTCAATATCCAAATCGAGCCGCGAACACGCGTCAATATTACTTCGCCCTTCAATTTCCTGACGGATACCAAATCTGTCATTCAACTAAACAATAAAAAATATAATCTCTGTATAATAATTAATTTAGTGTCGACAACAGACGTGAAAAAAAAAAATCAATTCATCATTTTAAATGGTAAATCGTAATTAACTGACAAAAGTTAATTTATCATACGTTAGGCTTCGCACAGATAAAAAACAGGGAGGGTCTTTGTTCTGAGTTTTACCCAACGTTTACATCCATCAAACTCTTTTTCAAAATGCGTTGTAAAAATTGAACGTATATCCAAAGAACGCAACGAATGACATAGGAGGAGACCGGCAAAATCTAATTTCGCAAACATTCATATTTTTTTTTCTTTATCTGTTTAGCCTCCGGAACTACCGTAAGGTATTACTTCAGAGATTGATGTGTATGAATTTGAATGAAGTGTAGTCTTGTACAATCTCAGGTCGACCACTCCTGAGAAGTGTGGTTAATTGAAAAACATTCATATTAAATTAAACTAAACGTACCATTATGTTTGTAACACTGTAATTTCAGAACGCGAACGTTCATGTCGTCTTAAACCGCTTTATTAAAATTAAGTTATGACAACCGGAAAAATTTAGAGGAACAAGTTATTTAATGTCTAATCATCAAAATCTTTTGAGATTCACATATAAATATCTAACGACATAGAAATATCTAACGAAAGCGGTTATAAAAAAAAAAAAATAGACCAGAATGTATTCATACAAGAAATATTTCGTCAAAACATAATATGTGCATTTAGAAGGTTTTACAACTATAAAGTAGCTTTTTTTTTCTTAATCTCGTATCTACCTTCGGTTTTTCTCTACTTACAATTAGTAACGTTACGTAACACACAATCTGTTTTGGAAAATATTTTATAACACTCGACTACATTAATTTTAATGAAAAATGCTCAAGGATATGTAACGAACTACACATCGAATAATACAATGTAAATCGACGTACAAAAAAGTTGGCCTGAGTAAAGCGTATGTTTTTTTTATAAACATATATAATTATATATACAAACAACATGCGAAAGATTCATAATCAACGTCCAGCAAAATTTAGCGAACATAGGTTGATAAAAATTTTTATAAGATCTCCTTACGGTGTTAAGGGCATACTAAGAAACGATTTTTAAAATTCCAAATCTAAAGGGTTAAAATGGATTTTTGATGTTCTTTTTTAAACACATTTTTTTTTTTTCATTTTCTCAATAACAAATGAAGATATCTGTTCGATTTTTGGTGAGTGCAATCTTCATGTAAATATATATAAAAACAAATTTCTAGATATCTCGAAACTCGACCTTGAAATTGGTGAAGAACGGTAAAACTTGTGAACAAAGATCGTTAATTTTCCGCGTTTCCGATTAAATTAAACGAGATATTCGATAGATTTAGGCTTGCAAATACTCTTCAGATAAATATCTAAAAACCATTTTCGGGCGTTTTTGAATTTCAATATTTTTTTTTTACGGAGTCCACAGTGTACGTACGGCCGTGTCGGTGGCTCAACCGACACGGCCACTGCCATTGTGCGAAAGCCACCGGCTGCATCTGCCTCCGGTTACCCGATTAAAACAAATGAAATAAAATTAACTTGAAACTTTAAAAAAAATAAGAAATGAAGTACGGTAGCATCCTAGTGGTATTTGTCAGGTAACGCTAAAAACCGGGCGAAATATATTTTTAATCCGCACGAAGTACGGACAACCGGCTTTAAATATCCTTTTTAAGATGGAGACCGACTATTTTCAAACCGGTATTCTTCAGATCACTCAAAAGTCTCGAATCCTGTACTGCTGACTGAACTGTTGTTCTGAAGAAGTAGCCATAAATGTTTACATTCAACGGCCATTTTCTTTAATGTATATTAAATTACAATACAGTGATATTCTTTATAAATTCAACAAGATTTAATTTTTATCTATCATAATTATTCTCACAAGCATGAGTTAATGAATACAGGGGAGTGTGGCTAGACGGGAAGGAGGAGCAAAACGAGCAATGACCGTTAAACATCCCCTGAACACACCGGGAAACCCCAGTAATCATAAAGCGCGGGAGAAGCCGGGACGAGGATGCTAGTACATATATATATATATAT
>JAAAKQ030208736.1:0-11689 GCA_010016005.3 Zanna intricata | reverse complement strand
ATTTAATTGCTTCATCAATTTCTTCATATACACACTCCACCTCATCATCATCATCATCATGGGCACTTGTAGGCATACAGACGTTAAAAATTGTTGTCGAGTTGGGTTTTGATTTTATTTTTATGACAATGACTATCGCTAAGCTGTTTGAAATAATCTACTCTCATCCCTATCTTCTTCTTCATTACAAAACCTACTCCTGCTTGCCCTTTATTTGCCGAGTTAATTATCCTAAAATCACCTGACCAAAAGTCTTTTTCCTCTTCCCATTGAACCTCGCTAATTCCTATAACATCTACTTTTAACCTATCCATTTCTCTTTTTAAATCTTCTAACTTACCAACCTGTTTTAGACTTCTAACATTCCACGCTTCGACTTGTAGAATGTTGTATTTTAATTTTCTGGTGACTCCCTTCCTTAGTAGTCCCCACCCGGAGATCTGAACGGGGGACTAGTTTACCTCCAGAATTTTTTACCACGGAAGGCGCCAATATTGGTTTTGAAAATGCAGAGCCATATTTTCAAAAAAAAAATACAGCTGTAGTTTTCCATTGCTTTCAGCTGCGGAGTACTCAAAAGATTGAGTGATGTTGCTATGGCCCTTTAATTCCTTTGACCTACACCCTCAACAGCTACTGAAAGAGCTGCTGCCCCCTTTCAGGAATCATTCCTTAGTCTGACTCTCAACAGGTTCCTCTCTGATATGGTTGCACCTTCGGTCCAGCTACTCTGTATCACTGAGCACGCAAGCAAGCCCCCCCTCCCACCATCGGCAAGGTCTCATGATTCATAGAGGGAGATTTTTAGCTTAAATTAAAAAGAAGTAAAAATTTTTGGTACTAAATTAAGGCTACATTGGTGATGGCACATTTAACTTATATATGTTAAATGAGACTATTTCACTAAATATGACAAATGTTGCTATTGAGGCAACTTAAAAATTGTGATCATTTAGAACTATATGTGTATCTGTAATAAAAAATTTGGTTATGGTAGTTGTGCTCTTAATTTATATGTGCTGAAATAGAAAAGAAGTAATTCTGAGTGTTCAGGGTTATATTGACCGTGGAATCATTGTGGAGGAGTACCCGCTATAAAAATATTAAAGAAAATTATAGTTAAAAACAATATTAATTACGGTTATATAGAAAAAAAGGTTCAAAGTATTTTTTCATTTATTAATCAAAAGAATTAAATACAACATATAATTAAATTACATTTTTTTTTTTTTATTATTTGAATACGTAAGTAAAAAAATTAGAATTATTTAATTAATCCATGGTATATAAATTATTTCCTTTTTTTTTTTAAATTGTAATTTAGATTCAACAATTTTGATTTGTATGCTTGGATTTAAAGGAGTTATTATATTATTACATTAACTATTTATGTAGTGAATATTAACTTATTTTCTTACACATGTGTTTCAGTGGAATCAGAAGATACTTTGTTTTTGTTAGCTACATGTTATTATAGAAGTGGTAAGCCTGCTGAGGCATATTCCATCTTACATGAAAAGGGAGCCAGTTCTCCTCAATGCAAATATCTCTTAGCGAAATGTTGTCTAGATTTACATAAGTAAGTATGATAACAGATTTAACTTTCTAGTAAATAAAATTAAAAAAAATATTGTAAAGGAATTTTGCAGTGTCATATAATTCTGTTTTGACGATTTCTCACAAGGAGATGTTTAATTAGATTCAGTGATTTTCAGCTCTTAGTTTTTTCTGATTTTGTTTTCATTTAAAATTTACAGTCAAATTTATATTTTAGTAAAACTTTGTTATGGTGACAAAAATTAGCAAACATCTTAACTTACTATTATAAAGATATTAGATAATCACTGAGTAAGTTAAAATATGTTAACTTGGCACTTTTTAATTGAAGAGAACCTCTTGTGATCAGTTAAAGCTTATTGGTCAAACATAGATGTAAATTTTGTGTGACTAGGGGTAGTCATTAGTAATTGTATGCTATAAGTAACGATGCTTATGGAAATGTATGCTTACTGTTAATGTAGGGAAGGATTGTACTGAGTAGGGAGTAGTTTATTAATTATCCCCATAAATCATGGTATGATTTATTGAAACTAATAAACCATCAGATCAGTAAACCAAAAGGAATAAAAAGTCTAATCAACAATATCTGTTCTTTTCAACAAGTTGTTGGGTGGACTACAGATTGATCTCTACTAAATTTGTGACTCGTCATTCTTCCTCAAGGATCTCTACTTCTAGTTCTTACAAAGCCTTATTGTAAGCAATCTAACCATCCTTTTGGTCTTTCTTTAAGTTTTCTTCTATTTTCAATTATTTCTATTAATTAGAAATTATTTTTTAAGATTGACGTTCTCTGTAAATGTCCAAACCATGTTAGATTGCCCTGTTTAGTTTTCTCCTGTAGTGCTATACATTTACTACTACATTGATATTGACACATTTCTTACTTGATCTCCTGTGTATTTTCTACCATACTTCAGAAAGTTCATCTCAGTTGCCTGTATTTTACTTTTATTTAATCAATAGCTCAAAATTGAACCATTTGTTGGAATGGTGATTTATAAAAATTACAAGTTTATTTGTTTGTGTCACCTTGAAAGCAGTTTTGTAATTTGCAATTTCATCTTCAGACAGTTTTTAACATGTGGTACTCTGGTATACCATTGTTTTGGGTTTCCTACTAGCCATTCATTATACCTATGGTACTGCTGTCTGTGATTATTGTGTGATGTTGCAGCACACTGGTGTGCCGAATGACAAAGGTAGTCTAATACTCTAATACAGTCTTGTTTAGTTATAATCAGTTTAGAAAGATATGTGCTGAATATAGTTGGTTAGTGGAAATATTTGTACATCTTTAAACTGTTCCTGAACTCTTTTGAATTTTTCTATTGTTTAGAAGGTACTTTTTTATTACAACATACCATAACAACAAGGCAAATGGCTCAAACTACTTTTGTTTACTCTGATCTAGTTATAAAATGTAAAAATAATAAAAAAAAAAAATTGATAATAAATGATTATACTAAATTTTAGATACTAGAAATATAATTAAAAAATAATAAACAATGGAAAATTAAAAGCAAAACTACTAAATATTAAAATAGTTGTAAACACATAAAAATTGTAAAATACATTAAACATTTGGATTTATACTGTTATTTTAGTCTTCAAAAAAATCACAAAACATAGTAAAGTTTTCTCAAACTAAGCCTACATAATTTATTGAACCTGATTGAAGCATGACAAACACATTTGTGGCTGGTTAGGACATTGAACACAATAATTTACTACACTTTTTGCTTTTGAATCTGCACCTTTCTTCATACATATTTTTATAGGAAACTACATCTTTTTTGGACTGTCAGTACTTGTCTGGATAATTTTTCCAACATAAGAACTTTCTTTTTCTATTTCTGGCATACAGTATTTATTATTTTTTTCAGAACTGAATGGTAATTTGAAAATTATGATTTTTCTAAGTTTAGAAGTGATAAGCATTTCTCTCCAAAAAAATGTCTTATGAGTGAAAGAAAAGCTTGAAAGCCTATTTCACTTAATGGTTTTTCTGAGGTTCATTAATCTGCTGATACATGATTAGAAAGATCAACACTTTTTTTTTTTTTGCTTTATTCTAACTCTAGTACAGTCAGGATTTCTGATCATGTTACCCATTCTGTTACTCTGTTAATTTCAATAATTTTCCCCCTTATGTTCTGATATCTTTACTTGAATCTCCAGATTTACCACAATTAAGAATAATGTGTAACCTAATGGTAAATATAATTAGAGCATTTTGTTCTGTTTTTATGTGACATGAGAGGAGTAAATTAAGCCACTCCCTTCATGGGATCATGCTTCCGTCACCCACATTAGCTCCATACCAGGCTTTATTGTTGTTAACAGATTATTCAAAATTCTGTATAAGAGTTGTTGAATTTCAAATATTTTCTGTTTTATCATTGTTATTATTATTGAAATGCCAATTTTAGCTAAAGTCTAAGGATCGTCTCTTGCCATTAATCTCTTACTAAATACATTGCAGAACATACATTTCAACAAATGAAGTCGAATGTTGGGTAAATGATCTATCCCCAATAACATCACATTAGCCAAAAATTTATTAATTTCCTTATGAAAAGTTTCTGTCCACGTGAACAACTTTTTTATTTTTTAATATTCTAGCATTTAGATTTTGATGTGCATACGATTTGTTTTGTAGCTATCAATTTAAAACATCATCTGTTAAAAACAAAGTGAATAATTTGTAAGGGTTTTCTACATCAATATCAGTCCTTAACAACTTGTCAAGTTCGTTTGTGATTTATATTTATAAAATTCCAATTTGGAGGAAATTGATAAATAAATTTGAAGCTGATGGAACTATTAAAGATATACGCAAGGAAAGATCCATCAGATCACAAACAGCTACAAGTATGGTGTCCATTGTTGCAGTGGTGGAACATTTCATCTGATCAGTGAACGATCAAAAATCAGTGAACGAAAGTGGGAGCACACGAAAGTGGGGTGAGCTGCACACATGTATAAGACACATTCTGAAGTGAGCATTCTAGGGTACTGTAACAGGTGAAATGTATCATGATATGCTTTAGATGAGGATTTTGCCTGCCATCCAATATCCTATCGAAATATCCTTATTTGTAGTGACTCTTGCAGTGTTTTCCAAGCCCTAGAAAACTTTTATTCCAGACATCCTATCATCATTGAAATCTATAGTGCAATCGCTGAGTTGAACCATCACAACAAGTGATGATGAAACAAGTGAGTTTCTGCTGGATCCCTAGCCATGTGGGGATTTTGGGAAATGAAGGATGCATGTAGTCAGTCATCCTTTACTACCTGTGTTACTACATGTGACTTTATAAACTATGAAAAACTCGCTCTTCGCGCAAAGTGGCAAGATGGTTGGATGGCTACAGTTTATAACAAAATGCGCTATATTAAAAACTCTGTGTTGCTGGATGTTTCATTTCTTGATTTCATCATTTGATTTTAGAGCGGATGTTTCAATTTTTGCATCATATACTGGTCGTGGTCATACAGTTTGAATTTTTTACCTATTGTTTTTGTATCTGAAATGTTTTTAAAGTATAAGTTTTTTTTTTTTGTTAATTTTTATGTTTTTGGTTTGCTTTTATTTTGTTATCTAAGAAGGGCACTTTACACCCCTCTCAGATTTTGTGAAGTTTTAAGTTTTAATTAAGGTTATTTTATGTTTTAAGTTTTTGTGTTTGATATTAATATAAAGATTCACGTGTTATTAATTTTATGTACGTGTTATTAGTTTTAAGTTTTAGGTAATACTCTAATTTTAATCTAGTGTTGGGTTATTAGCATTCTAGTTTCTCTTTCTTTGTGATATTAGTTTTTTTTAAGTTTTTGTCTAGTCATATTTCAATTTTATACTAGTTTTAGATTTTAGTTTGTTTTTTTAGCTTGTTTTTAATTTTTTATTACATGCTTTTTCCGGGTGACAATAACACCATAGCATTTTTCGCCCCCCAAAAAAAATATATATCTATATGGTGATGAACTTTTTTACATGCAACAGTATGGAGCCTACCTGCCTCATTATCATTGAGACTCTAACCAAACCGTGGCTTGTTAGAACTTTATCCAGACCGTGAGTGGGTTGAAGAGGTGCGTGCTGTTGAGTAACCATCTTGGTCTCCTGATTGACACCTCTGGGGGACCATCAAGAATGACGCCTATCGATAAAAATTAGCAACAATCGATGAGTAAGTGAAAACATAAAAGAATGTGTTGCCATTATGCCAGGTACACTAACAGTTGTAGTTTGGTGTGCAGTTTGGTGCCATGGGCATTGTATAGAACTCGTGGTAATCATTTCAAACACATACCATAATCCCCTCTCAGTGCCAGAAATCATCATGTCAAATCAAATCAGTATCCATTTAAACTGACCAACACCCTATTATTGTCGTTGCTATGATCATATGATTAACTGCCTATAAGATCTCTTGCTCCCTGTTTTTATGTCCATTTGTGTTCAAACTAAATTTTAAGATACTGATAGCTCCATTTCCTGTCATATATTACATATAATTAAAATTTTTTTTTTTTTGAGCTCTTTCTATCTTTACTGATCCTTCTTGCGCTGTGTATATCAATCCTTTCACAAGGATCAGTAATCTTTTATTAACCAGATACTTTTTAAGTATTTGTATTACTTTTTGTTCATTCTTCCTTCTTTATGCAGACATTATTAGCTAATTATCTCCTCTATTCATTACCCTAGGTTTTCTACTATTTATTTACAGTTCCATATTCTGTCATAATGTCTTGTGATTTTTAATAGACTAATACTTCCTGTGCAAGTTTTTGAAATGTACCTGGAAATATCCTTTGCTAATGATCCTGAAAAAATGATTTACAAATCTTATATGATTTATATTCTTTCATCTTCTGGAGTATTGTTTAATAATATTTACAATATGCATTCAACATGTTTGATGGTAAGCAGACCTATCTCCTTTTCTTAGGACAAACCACTTAGTTTGAGCATCTTTTATTTCATAACTTGTTTTTTGATTCAGTTACAATTTAATCCTTTTACCTTTCCAATGTTTTCTTTATCTTTTTAATATTATCATTAGTCTGTTCCATGACTTAATACTTTCCTCATATCAATAAAACATTGAAATTGATTTTATTAGAAACTAACTACAAACAGCTACACGGAGATTTATTCACTTTATTTGCTACCATGAAGAAGGTTAAATGTTTCTTCAGTGTAGTCCTGAACCATACTGCTTCTGTTTTTTTTAAAAGAAAACTGTAAAAGTTTAATATATTTTAATATAATTGTAATTGTTAGTGTCTTTTATGATAGTATACGTCTTGGTTGATTTATGTATCCTGAAATTTCATCAGATACCTACTGTATTTCTTGTTGCCTTTATTTTGGATGAAAATTTGCATTTAGCATTGATAATTGTAAATTTTATTTTTATAGATTAGCAGAGGCTGAGGCAGCTCTGACTGGTGGTGATGTTACATGTTGTAGAAGTTTAGATGATGTTGCCACAGAATTTGGTGACTCGGCCGGGTTTGCATTGGCCCTTGTGGCCAGAGTATGTTATGCTAGTGACCGGACTGCAAGAGGAGCAGAAGCGTACAAAAGAGCTCTTCGAATTAACCCGTTTTTATGGAATTCATTTGAAGAATTGTGTCATAAAGGTGAAAAACCAGATCCTGTTAAAACGTTTAGTGTAAATTCCATAGATAATTTATCTGCAATAATGGGCTGTAATCCGGTTATTAATTATATCAACAATTATTGTGAAACTTCAGAGCATAATTATAATAGGTAAGTTCTCAAATTCAGTACTCTTAAAAATATCATTATCTAGAATGTAAATAAATTAAAACTTAGGTGAATTCTCTTTGTATTACCATTTTTGAGAATAACACTCATTTGAACAGTAGTCAGTCTTTCACATACATATGTACATCACTTAAATTTATGTAGTTTGAAAAAAAAAGCGTTCATTATTCTACTGTTGACACTAAAGTTTACATGTGTTATTCAATAACTTGTGTTACTATAAATTAATTTTGTACACAGTACTACTTAAAATTGTTTAACAAAGTATTTAAAAAGTAATTTTAACAACACTTATTTTAATTAATGATGTATGACTATCGTTTTGGTAATTAATATTATGTGTGTATATTATTTTTATAATCACAGTTTTTGAGATTCTCTTGTACTTTATTCAAAACAATTGTATATCTTGACAGAAGAGCCTATTAGCAAGTCAAATGCCTTAATTGCTATTCTGAAAATTTAGATTTTCAACTACTTTTTATCAGTTTGATTTCTCATCATTATGTCCCTATGCTGACATAAAATATGACAACTTGTGTTCTGCATAACATCCTCTGTAACCACATGTTCTTGGATTGTTGAGATATCTTGTTTAGTTTTTCGTGTTATTATTATTTGAGTGTGATGTGTTATGTACTAGTAATGATTTTTGTAATATGGATTTTCAGAAGCATTGATACAACATAAAATTTTGCGTTAAACTGGAGAAAACTTTCACAGAAACATTTCACCTTTTGAACAAGCTTATGGAAATGATGCTGTGGGTTGTACATAATTTTTCGAGTGGTTTTTAAGATTGAAAAGTGGTTGTCAGTTCCAATAAAAATGATCCTCGACTTGGAAGGCCTTTGACTTCAACTGATTACACCCACATTCAGAAAATCAATGATCTGGCATGTGTAAATTACCGATTGACACATCGAAAAACCTTCAGAAGAGGTTAGCATCTCCATTGGTTCATGCCATGACATATTGACTGAAAAATTGAATGTGCATCGAATTGCAGCCAAGTTTGTTGCTTGTTTTATGACTCGACAACAGAAAGTACATACGAGTGGATGTTTGTCGGCAACTTCTAGAATAAGTTTATGATGATGAAACATTCATCAAGGATGATAAAGGCAGACGAAAGCTGAGTTTATGGCTACAACAATTTCAGTTATCACAATGGATTAGCAAAAGATCTCCATGTCTAAGAAAGCATGTCAGTCTCGAATCAATGACAAAGTGATGCTCTCTGTTTTTTTCAATTTGCCTCAAGGTGGAACAGTGAACCATCAAGGTGTTTAACAACGGTTATATGAAAAAATCCGCAAAAAAGAGACCAGAATTTTGGTGAGATAACTCATGCTTCTTCACCATGAAATGGGCCCGCACACTCAGCTTTGTCAGTTTGTGCCAAAGATCAGATGATTGTCCTCCCTTAACCTCCCTACTCGCCAGATCTTGCTCCTTGCAATTTTTTCATATTTCCAAAATTAAAAGCTGTGATGAAAGGATGCCAATTTGAGATCATTGATGGCACAAGCAAAATTATCACACACTTTGAAACATGAAAAAACACTTTTTTAGTTTACAATAAAATAACTTTGTTAATTTACCAACAAATAAAAATTTGTAGTTAATTTTATAGTGTTTAATTCTGAGAAAACTGATGTAAATAATGTCTATTAAAATTAAAGATTTTTTCACGTAACAGTTATAAAACGCCCTGATGGTACACGTACGGTTCACTGTTCTACCTTAAGGCAATGTTTTCATGACAAAACTAAGTGAGGTAGAGGTCTTCTAGGACTGCTTTCATTCAATTTCTTAGATAAAAAACCATAAGGAAGCACCAAATTCTTGTACTACAAGAATTGTAATATAATTGTAAGTTTTATTTCACAGAGTGTAGAAAGCAGGGCTAAATGTTCCATGAGCTGAAACTTTCTAATGAACCGTTTTCTGACCCACATTTATACAAATGTTTTTATTTTTTAGCTATACAATCATCTCTAGAGAGATTACTATGCAGTTTGGAATCATTGCATTTATAATGCTGATTATTTTCTTGGAGTCTTGTTGAAATACATTCTTAGTGTTTACTAATTTGTTAGCAATGAAATAATAAGTAGTTGGTTTTTTTTTTTTAAATGTACACAATTATGGAAAATGTAAGGTTAATTACAGAAATATTGTACAGTTTGAGTGCAGATAATTTCTTTGTAGACCATTTGCTTTTCCTATTTTTTAACAATATAATTTTAATGTTTTTAAAAGAGGTCTTATATTATTTAGTACTTTACTGATGAAATAGTGTACTTAATAAAATGGTTTTAAGAAGAAATATAATATTAATTATTCAGCTTAATAATAGTTTAGTTGATATTAATAATAGTATTCGAAAGCTATATTATGAATGTTTTCATTCGTAATATTGTTTTCATTCATCTTTCTTTTTTTGTTTTCTTTTTCCTCAAGAAATGTAAAAAAAAGGTAAAATAAGAAAAAGTAAGAAAAGTGATGCCTCTAGCTACCCATTGCTAACAGGACTTCAGTATTGTCAACAACAAGAAATAACCACAGAAATTCCTGTTCCTGATGTGGGAATTGCAGTAACCAGCTAAAGTAAACTAAAATTCAAAAGTATACTATTAATGGTTGCTGCCTTTAGATGAGATAACTGTATGTTTTGTATTCTTTCCTTTGTTTATGAAGTATTACAAAAATACATATTTATTAAATCATTTATTACTCAACATAACTTATGATTTTTTGTTATATTGTAAAAAGGTGCTTAATGATTTTCAAGATTAAAAAAGATCTTATGCATAATTCTTCTGAAATAAAAATCCTAATGCAATTTAATTCCAAGTACTTTTAAGTTAGCAATTTTTGTGTCTGACTCTTGTTAAATGTCAGCTGTTTTCATTTTTTTTTTTTTTGTGTTTTACCACAACATAATAGGTCTGTGCATATGGTGTTGTACATCAAGCTAATGTTATCACAGAATTTTTTTTGCTATCAGTGCCAGGTTTGGGTATTTAAATTCTACTACTGAAGGAATGTTTTTTTTTTTTTTTTTTATAAGTTAAATATTCGTATGTAAAAAACATACAGAAATATTGTATTATTATCTGAAAGGGAAGAAAAAGCCTTTTTAAGGTAGGGGAATATTTTGTAAGTAACTGATAACATTTTAAATTTTATTATGTTCTTTTTCAGTACCCCACTACCTATGCAAAATATTCTTAGCAGTAGTACTAATATAGTTAGTGGTATTCGACCGTTTTCTCCAGAAGATAACAGCTTACCTCTGTCTAGTATGCCATTATCAAATTACCGCACAAAACCAAATCCTCAGATTTATAGAAATATATGGGGAGGAATTATTAGCCCACTAACTCCTAGGTAAGTGCTTTGTTTCTTTTTTTATTTTATTTTATGTAATGTAAATAATTTAATAATAAAATTAAGCAAATTTTTAATTAGTATAAATTAAATGTTAATGTAATTTAATAATGTGAATCAGATCTGTAGGTGGTGCATGACAGATTCTACTCATAATATCTGAAAACATCATGTTGCTTCCACTGATGTTCAGAGGGGTTCATCATTTTCCTCCCTGAAAATTCAGAGAAGAATAAACTAATGTGCACGATGTGAAAGGAAACCCAGTTATATGGTGGGAAGGGATTTTAAATTAGGGTGTATCACTGCTTCAAAAATACCTAACTTAGTAAAAATTTCCTCGAATTTCAAAGTCAGAATTTTTATAGACAGATTGGGTTGTTTTAAGTGCTGTGCATGATTGGTTCTGAAGCAACTTGCAGATGCTCACAAAACAGAAAGAGTAGAAAATGCATTGTGGTATTTTGAGATTGTTGGAAGTAACAAGTAAGTGATGCCTTCATTGATTTAAATGATAGTATCCTGATTGTTGCTGCTTTCATCGGTTGCAAGGTATTTAGCATTATTAATTTTTTTTGCAAGCAGTAGGAACATTTGTGGCTAAGATAAATTTCTGCTGTGCATTGATAATAATGTAGTGGTTCTATGAGAGAATGGTGCAGAAAATTCAGGGAAGAACAAATTAATTTCTACAATGCAAAAGGAAGAGGGCAACATTCCATTGTGGGTTATGGGTTTTGAATTAAAAATTGAACATGCCTGGTGGGCATATTCCATTTTTTAAACTCAGCCGGCCTCCATGGCTGAGTGGTAGCGTCTCAGTCTTTCATCCGGAGGTCCCAGGTTTGAATCCGTCAGGCATGGCATTTTTCACACACGCTACAATTCATTCATCTCATCCTCTGAAGATATACCTTAACGGTG
>JAAAKQ030208692.1:0-11690 GCA_010016005.3 Zanna intricata | reverse complement strand
ATAAAATAATAAAAAAAATAAATAAAAAATTATAAAATTGTGAATAAAAACGAGAGAAAATTTTAAAGATTTGAAGTCATTTAGAATTTATTTCGGTTCATTTTTAATTAAAAAGATTTAGAACAGTTTATTCCATAAACTATTTTTTTTTTTTTTTATAGTAATCTTTTAATAAGCTGCTGCTAAGCATTTGTAATAACTAGTTTTCCCGTCGCGCCTTCGCCTGTTATGTGCTGTATGGTTCCTTGTGTTTCCCGACGTAGTCATTTATTTTTTTAATTTTTTAATTTTATTCTTTTTAATCAATTAACCCGAGACAGGTGCAGCCACTTGGGTCGGTCATACAGTAAACGTGGCAGTGGTTGTGTCGTTAAAGGCGCCGCGCCGTAAATAGTCGCACCTCTTAAAAAATCGAAATTAAAAAAAATAAAAACCGAAATGGTTTTTAGATATTTATCTAAAGAGTATTTTCAAGCACAAATCTATGAACATCTCGTTTAGTGTAGTGGTAAATGGAGAAAATTTGCAATTATTTTTCAAAATGTTTTTATCTTTCTTTACTCCTTTCAAGGTCGAATTTAAAAACAAAATCTAGAAATCGGTTTTTAGATATTCACATGAAGATTATGCACGCCAAAATCAATTTGATATCTTAATCGATTCAGAGAAATTAAAAAAAAAAAAAAAAAATTGTAAATTTCAATGTTACTTATTCAAACCTAAAAAATTTTTGAATTTCTAAAAAAAAAAAATCCTTTAGTGTACACATACACCGTAAGAAGAACGTGTATACAAATTTTTATCTGGCCGGCCTCTGTAGCCGAGTGGTAGCGTCTCGGCTTTTCATCCGGAGGTCCCGGTCAGGCATGGCATTTTCACACACGCTACAATTCGCTCATCTCATCCTCTGAAGATATAACCTAACGGTGGTTCCGGAGGTAAAAAAAAAATTTATCAATCTAGCTCTGGTAGTTTTTGCTGGGCTTTGATTATGAATCACTCACGACATGTTTTTTATGTGTAGATAATACATGAATATAATTTTTTTTTTAAATATTTAATTTATCACACTTATTTACATCATACACAAAAATATCACAGCAAAAAAAAATGTATGATATTGGTAAAAACTAAATTTTTATGATTTTTTTTTATATCAAAGACATCATTCAGAAATTATTTAGTGCCTCTTACGACGAAGGGAATCATTAGTAAAATTATGATTTGTGTTTGAGGGGGCGAAATCTATTATATATATATATATGTTACGCTTTCTTTTTTTGAAGTGAAAAAGAAGCTTATGTATTTTTTTTTTGTGTAGATTTCCTTCAGAAATTTCTTGTAATTGTACTTTCGGTTTGGAGCAAAATAGATTAAATATTTTATTAACTGTTCTTTATTTTCCCAAAAGAAAAATTGAGAAAAATTATTTTAAACTTAACTTAATTAAAAGAAAAGTTAAAAAACTTCTAGTAAATTCAAATTTAAGAAATCTAGTCATTTAAGTTACATTAATTATTTTTTTAAATTAATTGAAAAAATGTACGAGTATGTAACAATAAAAATATTAAAAATTATTTCAATTGATTCCGTACTAAAAACAGAAAACAATTTTAAAAAATAAAATAGTGGTAATTATTCTTTTTTTTTATGCATGTTATCACGTTCGGTTTCACTTTGACTGCGATAGTCACATTTTAACCGAAATAGACTTAGCATTATTTATTCTTATTTACAATTAAACTGAATTAAGAATTAATTATCTTAATTTGAAATGGGTTGTTTCTTTTTTTTAAAATTTATAATCATTAATATTGCAACAAAAATAATAATTAGGTGTGCTAACAGTTGATATAATTAAATGTTAGAGAGAAAACGGCTCAAGAACCGTTATAAAAATTTTAAACTGTATGGATATTTCCGTTATCAAATAAATCGTCATTTTTCCCAATAGGTTCATACTTCTGATGATATTTGTTTAAAAATTCAATTGCAGATCTATTTACAGATACTTATTATTAATAAACGGTTCATAAGCGTTTTTCTCGATGAGATTTTATTAAAATATTAATTCCGAAGATAATTTAGTTGTTTATAATTAGTATATGAATATACTTGTCATTTAAGAGTAGGGGAAAATGTATAACTTCAAAAATTAATAAAAATAATGTAAGAAATTTCTCTTTAAACAAAATGTACTTGGAAAATCAATTTAAAATTATTGAGACTTGGAAAAATGTTAAAATAAATATAGTTGTACATTAAGTTCTAGTGTAATAAAAATTACAAAATATTGTCTCGAATGTTTATCGAATATTATCTTGAATGTTTTGAAAGAGGATTATGTGCAATATAATGACGTAATGATACCGTTGGTAGGAGGAAGGGTCCGAAGAAACATTGCGAAAAATCACGGAGGGGAGAAGTCAGAAACGAATTAAAATAGTATGATGTAATTTCTGACCCGACAGCCCCCTAAGGGATAAGTTAGGTTTATCTTAAAGAAATAAAAGGTTATTTTAACACAAAAAACCTCTCTGTCCATCTGTCTCTCTCCCACCCTAACCCCCCCCCCACCAACTCAACTTCGCTCTTTCTAAATATATATAAAATGTTTACTTTTTCATTTTATGAATTTTTTTGTAGTCAAAACAAAATAAAAATTTAATCCCTACATTTACTTTACGTATATCTATGTAGTTAACAATTTATATGCAATAATTTTGTTTTATTATTATTTATAAAATTTAAAATGGTATTTATACTATAATCGTTGTATTTTGTAATTTGCTTCTTAAATCCACTTTTTTCTTAATTTTACTGGAAAAAATCTGAAAAATTAACTGATAAATTCGGCGATAATGAATATAAATAGTTACAATAATCTTTCGAGTCATAAAAATGCATTAGCTTACTACTTACATGTACTTAATATATTTTAGAATAACTTAATTTTTTTTCCTTAGATTAATGAAATTCATTATTTTTTATATTGTTAGATAATATCCATCTTGGTTCACTTTCATGGTGCTGTTTTTACCGACCTGTTATGTCATAATTCGTTTATTTTACGTAAAATTCTAAAAATAACTTTATATTTTCTTGTCACATTCAAAAAAGTTGCATTCGTATTGTGGATAGGCGTGTAAAATAAAATTTATTAGAAGCGGGATCAGCAGATAAAAAGGAAAAAACTACTCGAACGAGTTTATTTACAGCATAACGATAATGAATGAAAGGTGAGATAAGTTAGTAAAAACAGAATGGAAAGCTTTTTTCTCGCTTGCATTGTTAGTTGTGTGTCATTTTAAACTTGAGCCGATCGACAGCGTCACCAAGCAGTTTCCTTCTTTTATGTGGTTTTTTTTTTGTGTCCTGTCATTCCACACTTCTCCATAATTAGCTCACTCATTCCTTATCCGTTACAAGCTACATTGTCCATCCCGTTTCTCTACAACCGTCCTTTTTTTAGTATAAAGTGTTAAAAACACTTTGTCAACCTTCTATGTTTTTCTTTTTCTACATAATACTAACTTTATTACGAAGCGTTCTTCTATTATCACGTGTGTGTGTGTGTGTATATATATATATGTTGTCGGAAGAAAAATCCAAATAAGAATTCAAAAAATAATCAAAATATACCATACATATTTTTCATAAATTCCTAAATCTCGGACTTATGTTTTATATACATTATATAAATATATATATATTATTATTATATATTATGTTTATTAATATATATTTATTAAAGAAAAACCCGGAGAATGTAGCTAGAATAATTATTCTGGTGATATAAAAAGTGGGGTTTCGCTTTCTTTTTCAAATCTTTACTTTTCAGTGTCCAACTAGTTAAAAAAAAACCATATAATTATGTTTTGTATATGTATGTCGCCCTGCTTTTGGATTTACATCTCCGGATTGATCGAACTGATTTTCTTCAATTTTGGCTCAAATTTTACTATATATGAGGCATTGATCATGAATTTTTTTCAAAATTCGTTAAGAGGCGGGGTATATCATGAAAAAACTAATTTCGATTTTCTTCAGAGGCATTTTAGAGAAAACTTTATTCAAGCGGATTTGTTACCGAAAATGCACGAATAAATAATTCAAAACAATTTAAAAAAAGAATCAACCCCCTCCTCTTATAATTGAAATATATATTTTTTGTTCTTTTGCTCTATCTCCATTCTGTTTAAATATTATTCAAAAATTTTTTGAAAGTTATTTTACTTACAAAAAATGTCTACAGTGTTTTAAATTTATGGATCTAAGACCTAAAATACAGAAAAAGTTTTGAAATTTTTTTTTCTCCTATTTTATGTTGAATTACAGTACTTTTGTATTATGATGAGTAAAGAAAATTATCATGTAACCAGTTCTGTATATTTTTTACCATTATGGCAACAACCAGTTGAAATTCTTAAAAAAAATTGCATAGCACGAAGCGATCACTTTTTAAGTCATTAGTAAACTGCCGGAGGCTTTAAGGATCGGTTTATAACATATTACAAGGACATTCTTACTTGCTTCTTAAACGAACTTCATTTCTCTTTCACGGCGACGGAAAAAAATATGTTATTGAACTTTAAAAAAAATATCGTTATCGTTAGTTAAAAAAAATTGTTCAAATTTTTAAATTTACTTAAGGTATAGATTTTTTAAAAGATGTTTTTCAGATGTTTTTTTAAAAGTTTCTTTTTTTTTCTAGGTACGAGATCTGGTGGAAAGATGCAAGTGTCCAACACAGTTTCCAATGATACGAGTATCTGAAGGAAAATATAGAATCGGTGACACCAAAGTACTCATATTTGTTCGTGTAAGTAATATATTTATATATAATTTAAAATCTAATGAAAAATAATTATAAAATACATATAATTATGTAGCAGTAGAATATTTTCATTACGTATTAATGATGGTTGAGGAAATTTGGGAAATATTTTCTCACTCCTGAATCAACAGTCGCATAACAGTAGAGTCCTTGCCACTATCAGCATATTTTAATGCAGCCATTAAAAGTATAGCCTTCTTCCATTACTCTTAACATCAGATTTTGGGATTTTCTTTTAAATTTTATCGAAACGTCATTCTCGAATACCCCCTTTTAAATGCTGCCGGGCCTTCTGTTTGTATACACGATGTCATCAATTGATGTATTTTTATTTAATTTTCTACGTTGCTGATGTGTTCTTCATAAGCTGTTCTCTTCCCATCTTCAAACCTATCAACCTTTTTTTTTTTTATTTTTCTATTATGTAAAATGATAATGTAGAGCTTAGTGTTTTTTGAAAGGCAAATAATCTTTTTTCTGACCCATTAATGTTACACATTGATTCGATAAATTTTGTTTATTTTATTTTTCGGATTTCATCTTTTAATTATATTTTGCTCTACTAAATCGAGACTATTCAAATTTTACTATTTTTAATTTTACTTCTTTCCTGTAATCTTACTTCTAAATTCACATATTCTTCAAACCAGCTATCTCTTCTGATTTAGAATTTTTTTATTCGCTTCTAACGTGATTGTTTTCTTTTTATTAATTTTTTATATTTTTTAAATTTATTTTTCTTCTAACATTATTTTATCGTAGATTTTTAGTCTTTTTTTCTTATGGAAAAAGTAAAAGTGATTTAATCTTTTAATATTATTTTTAACATCTGTTTCTTTCCGGTTAAATCTCCTTATGGCTGCTTCTAAAACTACTATAAATATTTTCAGAATTAAAGTGTACCTTTTTGTATTCCTTTACATTTTCTTTTTCAGATAAACCATGGACAGTGTTTATATTGCACCTGTCACTAGGTCCAACCTAGTTTTGGCTACATGCGTCTTATTTATTAATTTTGTTATTTTCATTTATAACTGTACTTTTTACAATTTTTAGTAGAATTAAATGATTTTGTTTCTGTAGTTATGTTTTTGAAAAAATCTTTTAATTACTTGAATTAGTATTTTATTATAAATTTGAACGTCTCAAGCAGAAGACACGGTAACTACAAGGGAAGGTTCGAAAAATTCTTGGCCTGGTAGAGAGATGGCGCAAGTATAACTGAATGACCTGTGCTATTTGTCAAGAATGATCCTTTAGATAAACGGTGCGATAAGTTGCTTGTTTTTGGTGATCTAACTTTTGGGACGCCAAAAAATCACTATGGTTGACGATATCGTCACAGAAATCCATATCGCCGGATTAAATGATTGCTGACTGAAGGTACACAAGCTTGCTGACATCGCAAACATCTAAATAAGTCATGTCCACCACATTTTTACACCACATTTTAGAATGTAAAATCTTTCCTCTCGATGGGTGGCGCGTTTGTTAACAATCTACCAGAAACACATTCGACTGAACACTTCTCAAGGATGTTTAAACTTATTTAAACGCGAGTTCATTGAGTTTCTTCGATATTTAATAACAATAGATTAAACATGGATTCATTGTTGCACTTTGGAGACCAAACGGTGGGTGAGGCAGATGAAACTGTCGAGAAAATAAAAACGGTTCTATCTGCAGGAAAAGTCACGACTACGTTATTTTTTTTTTTAATTCCCGTAGTGCTATACTCATAGACTAACTACCTGGAAAAAGGCAGGACTATCACCTGGGAGTATTACTCTTCACTATTGGATCGATTGAAGGGTGCCATTCAGGATTAACGTCTACATCTGGCCAAAAAAAGTGCCGTTTCATCACAATAATGCGTCTGCAAAAAGTGTCGGGATGTTGACGCAAACCTATGACCTACGCTTAAAAGTGCTTCCACTTGCGCCATATTTGGCTCCCGGCGATTACTTCCTCTTCCCCAAACCTGAAGTAATGGTTCAATGGACGAAGATTCACTAAAAATGATGAAGTCAAAGCCGAGACAACCGCTTATTTTGTAGAGTTAGACATTCTAGGGTATACTGAGGATATTAAAGAGATGGAAAGTAGTTGATCTAAATGTATCGAATTGCACATTGAAAATTAAAAAAAATGAAAAATTTTGTTTTCTTTGTTAGGCCGACAACTTTCCGAACGGCTCTTGTACATCGTATATAAATAGATAAATTAAAATTTTATTTCGATGGACACTTAAAAATATATCGCATCAAAAAAGGTTACATATGCTACTAAGCGATAAAAAAGGACCTGTCCCAGCATTTCAGCATTAGACCTTGCCAGCATTTGCCTTGATAGATCAAGGAAAACCGTGGTCAGAGCAGCGTCAAAAAAGACCGAATTAATATAGCACGAAATAATATTTAAGTATATACATAAAGACACTAAATATATAAATAACTGCACAAAGTAATTAACAATATAGAAGGCGTTAATGAAAATAGCGGGAGCGCATATTTGTATGTAAAAGTTGAATGGAGATGCAACAATTTTTTTAAAGCTTTTAGTTTGTATTTTGAAAAAAATCATCGGCTGAGTAGTGTTTCCGAAAAAGTAACTTTTAATTTGTTTTAAATAAATTGGGAAGATTTTTTAAACGGGTCGATAACTTATTAAAATCGGCAACGTAAGGATGATAATTTACGTATTCGCAAGCTGAAGTTGAGTTATACCAAAACACATCTGTTATTTGATTCTATATGCGGTTATTGTTGTTATTCTATTTTTAAAATTCAGTAATTTGTTTCTAACAAAGATTGTACTTCATAAATATGAACATATAGTTCATTTAAAATGTTTAATTTACTTAATTTAAATTGATCGACTTGATTCATATTTATACGCGCCAATCTGACGGTCAATTTTTATAATTTGAAAATTCTTTTTGACTTTTTTTAAGTAAGCCCGATGCGATGATATATTTTAGATGGGATTATTCGTAGACATATAAATATTTAATAATAATAGTAATATGCTTATTGTTTTATTAAGACGGTTCAAAGCAAAGCGTAAGGTTTGATTTTATTTCAAACGAAATTATTTTGATAATTCCAAGAGAATTTTTCATCTGAAAACCGCTCAGCAACATTTTCTACAATCGGTAGAAATACTATCGTTATCGTTAATGGGGGGGAGGGGATTCTATTCACGCAATTAGTATGCATATATATATATACATACATACATACATACATACAAACATACATAAAGTAACATGTGAGAAATTCTTAATCAACGCGAGGTTATAACTACTGAAGATAAATTGAAGATTTATGTTTACGTTCTTTTTTTAACGGTTTAAGTGCACAAAAGGAAAGGATTTTTTGAATTCGGCGTTTAAAGGGTAAAAAGAATTAACAATTAAATTTATTATTATTTTTTTTTTTATTTTATTTTTTTTTATTTCTTGGTAACAAAAGAAGATATCAGTTTGATTTTTGGTGTGTGTAATCTTCATGTAAATATTTAAAAACCGATTTCTAGATTTTTCGATATTCGATCTTGAAAGTGGCAAGGAAAGGTAAAACGATTTTGAACAATGATTGCAAATTTACCCCGTTTCTGACTACATTAAAGAAGATATTCACTAGACTTGGGCTTGCTCTTCAGATAAATATCTAAAAACCATTTTCGGATTTGTATTTTTGAAGGGTTGCGATGTTGTACACCGCGGCGACTTAACCAACACAGCCCTTGCTAATGTATGTGCGACGCGACTGGCTACCTCTGCATCCGATTACTTGCCTTAAGAAAAAGAGAAGTGATTTGACGTATAGTTACGCGAGTAACTATATAACCCGGGCGAAGCCGCGACGGGGATGCTGGTATATGTATATTTATATATATGTAAATCTGGTTATTATTACGTTACTTACTTAAAGTACCTAAACCTGTATTTATTTAGGTTTTTAAAGTAGGATTATTAATTATTAATGTGGTACGTACTTCTGTTATTATTAGTAAATAGTAAATATATTCAGTTAAAACTAAAATAAATTAGATGTTTCAGTTTTTCCAGTTAGTTTTTTCTTTTTTTAACATAATAATTTTAACTACAGTCGCAGTTTCCGTTATGTATAAATTATATGTTCACATAAATATCTGTTTATACGCACATAATATCTACATACATATGTGTTGATTGCAAATATCTGTGAGAAATTATAAATATATATTTGTTACGCTTAATGTTAGACACATTTAACCATATTAGGATCTCTAATTTTTCTTTATGGTTTTTCTTCCTTATCGTAGCATGGAATTTTAACGAATGATTTATAAGACATTGAATTGATTCTTTTAGGTACAGCGGTACGGTATAAACTACTCTTATACGTTAAAGAAACAATAAAATTCAGCTCAATGCCGTTATGAACCTTTCGTTAGGCTGATCCTTGGACAAGAAGGAAAATTGTATTTAAAAAAAAAATGGGCCTTGCACTCTTTAGTTTTTTATTCAGTTAATATTGGTATAATTCAAGTTTAATGTTATTTAATATTTTTGTTAATTATTATATATGTTAATATTTATTTCCTCAATAAGACAGTAAAGTAAGAAAAAAAATTGTTTCCTAATTATTTTAGTTTATGTAGTACCAAACAAACATTTTTAATGATATTATTTTCTGTCATAAATGAAATATTTATGATTAAATAATAATAAATAGATATTGTTTATCGGCCCACTATTCAAGACTGACTCGCTTATTATTCGTCTGTCTGATTTAAAATTTAATAAAAGTGCTGTATGAAAATTGAAACGTGAAAGTTTACTTTTTATATATCGTTTTATTCGAGTCAACCTACTATTTTATATCGATATATTATGGTATATTTTGTACGAATATGTTGCAACATATTTAATATTGTTAATCCTTTCAGACTACACCTTTTAATCAGATCCCGAGAAGTAGTTTGTATGTGTATCGCCGTAGGACGGTATTTAAAAAAAATAATGCTATCCTAGAGATTATAAAAAGAAAATAATAATAACAATTTACTCAACTTCTCGTGGAAGATTGGCTGTTAAATATAATGGGCCTCCGTTTGTTAGTTAATTAATTTTTTCAATCCCACAACGTTATGTTATTCTTCGTATAAAACAGAGATTTAGTTGTGCTTATGATATTTTACGATACAATGAATTTTATTTTATGCGTTTTTTATAGATGATTATTATTCACCTGTGATGAAATAAACGTGATGTGTGTTTCATTATATTACACAAAAAAGGATTTAAAATGTAAGAATATAATGGGAAATAAAAACAATGTGTTTTTTATTTATATATTTTTTCGAATATAATATTTTTAAAACCTCGTCTATGTTATAAACTCGGCCTAACCTCCTGCTGAGTCTTGTTGATGTAAAGTACATTTTAAACGACCGTGACAATTTAATATCGAATATTTCTCAGTTTGACCCTAATTTAAGAACCGTGGTAGCATTTTTTTATTTTTGCCAAATTACTTAACTTATACTGATAATTAACTACATTCTTCTGGTTTTATGATTTCTGAAGTTATGAGATTTTAGAACAACCGTCATACAGTCACGTTTTATTTTGTAAAAAAAAAGCTTGTTTTAAGTGCCAACTATATTTCTTTATTATACTCTTATTTTTCCGTGATATTTTATAAAAACAAGGGAATTATTATTAAAGCGGGCTTGAACGTAAACGTTAATTCTTGTTTATTGAGCGACATAACGGTTGTTGGTAATTTGATTTCTATAGAGATTCAAAGAAATGACACGTTATTAAGAATAATAAGATCCGATGCCAGGTTTACTGTTAACAAAGGGGTTATTATTTACTATCAGGTTTACTGAGATCAATGATTACCCGTTATCTTCTTGTCAGGCTTGTTTATATTAGCGTGTTAAACTGATCGAAATTCAAGTGATAATCGACTATATAAATTTTTCATTATTGAATTGGTAAAATGAACATGATCATTACATCTCTGACTGGTGCCACTTGTACATCAGGTACTTTGTAAGCAATACGAATTACAGCTGTAAGAAAGGCTGGACCGACAAATCAATCTACCATTTTATTGTGTGAAATATCTATAAAATTTTATCTTCTAAATCGTATTCCCTTGTGACGTTCAGGCGTTGTCATTAGGTTTCTCTTTTGTTTCTAAATCGAAAGATCGACTGGAAGCGAATCTTCTCCAATCTTCTTTACTCTTATAAAATATGAAATTTTACCATCCGAGATAATTTTATATAACCTAACCTATTTCTTTTTTATGAGAGAAATTTTTAAAGTAAAAATTATTTGCATATACTGTATATTGTCAAGATAAGTCGATGCTTTAGAATGTAACCTTATCGTATATGTATCTAACTTGTCGGTAAGCTTTTGAATTATAAAACTTCATATACTATGTGGATCGTCGTTCCCGTTGACTGTGAAGTATGATCGGCAATTCGGATTTTAAAAGCAAAAAATTTAAACGCTGAAATTAATTTACCGGCAAGTCGAAACGTATGAGGTGGGATGAACGAAGCAGATTAGGGGTATGTTGAGGTTATTTAACGGAGGGAGAACAAAATTGATAAACCAAGATCTGAACGCCCATCTATCGTCACCGAAAAATTTAAAACTGCTGTTGATGGACGCATCCGACGGAACAGGAAATTCATGATCAATGAGCGTCATTCGTTTGCCGTTTGTTATCTAGACGTCGATATCTCTCTTCAGGTAGTTGAATATATGCCGGCCTCCGTGGCCGAGTGGTAGCGTCTCGGCTTTTCATCCGGAGGTCCCGGGTTCGAATCCCGTTCAGGCATG
>JAAAKQ030208669.1:10093-21482 GCA_010016005.3 Zanna intricata | reverse complement strand
ATGCATTTCTGGGTGAAGCAGCAAGCGATCTAAATCTTCATCACTGACAACGCAAAACTGACTAAATAATCTGACACTTTGTGAGTTCCTCCTGATTTTATTAACTGCTCTGATAACATATTACAACAATGTTATGCAGACCTTAACTGAGGTTTCTCGCTACTAAATGTTGACAACGAATGATGCAATGTGCAGCAAGCACGTCTGAAACTTTATTTTTTAAGTACAATATGAAGCCTTTGTGACGCCCTGCCGTAGCCAGAGCACCATCAGTAGCAATTACATAATATTTTTCAAAAGAATTTCCTTTTCATCACAAAATGTTTCCAGTGTATTATATATGGTTTCTCCCTTTGCATCTGTCTCTAAATTTCAATCATATAATAGCTCTTGACATATTTTCTCACCTTTGATAAATCTCAAGTATGACAACAACAATGCTTCCTTAGTTGGTAAAGTGGATTCATTCAACTGAATTGAAAATTGGCTAGTCTTCAGATGATTGCATAATGATTCTTTGATGTTTTCAGCCATCTCATCAATTTCTCTTTGCACAGAATTATTGCTCAAAGGAATCTTTCGGATAATATCTGCCACTAGTTTATAGAGCACAGTGGTTATTACTTCTTTTAATGCCGGTAAAATTAAATCTTTGCCAATACAGTGTGATTTGCTTGTTTTAGTAGTTAACACTGAGCCCACCAAGCTGATTTAGTGGTTAACACGATATCGCAAATCAGCTGATTTCAAAATTGAGAGTTCTAAGGTTCAAATCCTAGTAAAGGTTACTTTTACACAGATTTGAAAACTAGATCATAGATACCGGTATTTTTTGGTAGTTGGGTTTCAATTAACCACACTTCTCGGGAGTGGTCGACCTGAGATTGTACAAGTCTATACTTCATTCACATTCATACATATCATCTTCTAAAGTAATGACTTACAGTAGTTCCGGAGGCTAAACAGAAAAAAAAGAGAGAGAGAAAGAGCAATTAACAATGATATTGTAAGCTCGAAGTCTGTCATCGTCTTGCTTGAAAGCTGCTGAAAAAGGAGTTGATATAGTTGGTCTAGCTACGTATTTCTTTTCCAGGTCTTGTAAATACTCACAACACCAGCTGGCAATAGCGGAGACAAATTAGGGGTGGCCACAGGCCTGCCACCCAGACTAGACCCAATCAGAGACGCCAACAGACCTCTACGTCTGCCACTCTATTTAGGAGGGGGGAAAAAAAAAAATTACGAGAGTAGTAGGCGTAAGTTAGGTTAGGTTAGTTTTAAGTGAAGGGGGTTATAGGAGGAAGTAGATTAAGGCTTAGGGTGGTTAGAGGGTGTAACAGCGTGCTTATTAAAAAAATAAAAAATAAAAAAAAGGAAAATAAAAAAAAAATAATAAATTAAAAAACGGGACGAAATGTGGCGATGTAAAGGACAGGGGAGGGAGCCTGGTTGGTGAGGATGCCTCGGTCTGGAGCACATACAAGAGTGTTCTGGATTGGGGTACTGCTAATGAAGCATCTAGGCCCCTCTTAGGTATGAGAGGTCGCGAGCGGGTGGGGGAGGGGCACTCGAGCATTCTTCAATGCGCATGCCACCCCTTTAGGTCAGGCTAGTAGGGAGGGACGGGCAGTCTCTAGTTGGAGGAACATGTCAGCTTCCCACAAGCGGGGAGTCGGCGCGCTCTAACGATCCCTAGGAAACCCCAAAGGGGGGCTCCGCTGCAGGAGCCCAAGCAGAAAGGGCAAAAGATAGGTTAATCTGCTGCCACGACTCCCAGGGCTGGCCGATGTTATGCCGAGAGGCGATTCCAGCTGCCCCTGGGATAGCGGTGAGGAAGGTTTAGTTGGTAGGGGGTGGGAGCAACACTGTTTCACGACAACTTTCACGGAAAGTTTTTCTTCGTGTTTAATTTAGAGCATGGGGGAAATGAATTTTTTTTAGTAAACTGCATTAAAATCATTTGAAAGTTTAAGACTTCAGCTTAAATTTTTCTTTCTTTTTAATGTCTCTATGACTTTTCAGAACTGAAACATTCCACTTTAAAAGAAAAAGCCACTTTTATCTTTAATGCTGGATATCTCCCAATCTAATTAACATATTGATACAAATAAACATATAGATACAAATAAATATGGAAATTAAAGGGTACTGATAGCTTTAATGACAAATTGGAGGTCTTTAATGTAGCATTGAGTTTTTTGGATTTTATTTATTTTGTACCGAGATATTGAAATTTTTAATGACTGAGACTGTAACAACATCTTGGGTTAAACTGAGTGCTGGTGATACCAGTTGCAGTCTCCACCCTTAAAGTTTTTTTGAGTAGAGGCTTTGTACAAGACAATTTCTTATTGAAAACATCTGTAGTTAAATAATTTATTTTTTAAAAAGTCTTTGAATATTGTAATTTGTGCAAAATCAAATACATCCAAACTGAAATAATTTTAAAAAATAATCACAAAAAAACCAGCTTTATATGTGAAGATAAAATTTGATAAACGGTATCAAATAAGCTCAAAATGTTATAGTTAGTGATTTTTTTTTTTTAATGAACTGAATTATATTAAGAATTAAAAGAATTACAATTATTTATTTTTTGTGGCTGTTTAAAATGAAACTGCAGTAACTGAATTACTTCAGCGGTATTACATTACTTCAACGGCAATGTTACCTGTAGTAGTAGTGAATTCAAGGTCCATAAATTTTCTTAATTGGACTATTAATTTGTATCCACACTGTGACATCTTTGGAAATCTGAAATGAATTCTTGGACTATGTAAATGACAAAAGTAAATTTGCAGATAATTTTTTATCAATTGAGTCCTCTATTTTCCAATGACATCAGTGGAATTTTTCAACTCGATGATTTCATTCATATCCCTCATGCTAAGATTTCATTGTTTTGAAAAGAAAAGTATTGTACTTTTAAATACATTAAGGTCTCTGAACAATGCAGACCTTGAATACATATAACACTGATTTGTTGCGCTTAGGGGTATGGAATCTATGATAACACCTTCTTTGTGGAATTTTCTTACAAGAATCAAGCTTCTCAGCTCAAGCTGTTTGTTTGGTCCTATTCTGCTGACATAGAAACTTGAAGTTACTGCCACAGGAAACTTGTACTTGTTAGAATCTGATTACTGAATGTTCATTGCAGGTTCAGCTCTCTTTGTTTTGCCACCAATCTCATCATAAACAATTCTTCATGGAAAGGAACCAAAATGCTATTTTCTGCAACAACATCAAGGTTATTGAAGTGGTGGTAAATAGTGAAAGTTTTTTTATATTGGTTACTTACAATATCATTGAAATAAATTACTTCCTTTATATCAGAGACCATCATCATTTTTTGAAATGATACAGCTCTTAGATTAGCTAAATTTTAATGAACTTATTATTATACATATAAAGTTAGTTTTGGGAAAATTTGTGATATATTATTCATTCTGAGTTATTTCAGTTTCAATATAGTTGATTTTACACAAAGAATATTTAGATATTTTTATAGATAATAATAAAAAAAAGTAGGGATACAATTCCCAGTTCTTAACACTTTTTCAGGAAGTACTATCATATGAAGCGTCTATCTAAAAATAAACTTGAAGATAATAGTTTTCCCAAAAATAATTAGTTCAAAGCTGGGATTGCGTTTTTTTATAATTTAGATTTTCAATTAAGTTTTCTGTGCTATGTTCTTATGTGCAGGTAAAAATACACTCTGACATTAAAAATAATGTATTTTATTGAGATTAATTGTTGTTTTTTTTAACTTTATATCTTTAAAAACAACAAGTTATTAAAAATACTCCAAACCTCAAAAAAAGTAAAGAATTGGGTGATGTCTACACAGAGTGGCCCTCCAAAAAAAAAAAACAAATCCTGATATAAAAAAATAAAAAATAAGTAAATTTTACAATATTTTTATTCTGTATTGGGTGATTTGGTATGGATTAACAAAAGACAACCGATACCACCGAATTGTACAAGGTGAGACTGGAAAGTTTTAAGACTAGGCTTGTAATTTCAAAATGGCAGTAACCCATGGCTATTGCCGTGGATCACCTGCAAGTACTGAACACACTGACTCCAACCGTATTTCCACTTTTGGAAATATTTCTGGAAATTTTCTTTCTTAAGAGTGTTAACAAACCCTCCCCGTATTTGCCTGGATATCTTCAACTGAGTCAAATCATTTCCCTTTTAGTGAAAATTTCAATGTAGGAATTGGCAGGGGCTAAATTAGGGGAATAGAGGGCTCATGGAAGCATAGAAATTGGAATTGGAAGCATTGAAATTGGAATTTCACCACATCATTATAGTGCAGGTTTTTACTTCCACACATTTTCATCCAAACACTGAAGGACACTTTTAAATATTCCTGTCAACTATCTGTCCCCTAGGGGCAAATTTGTGTTGCACAATATCCGCAGAATTCCACTGTGATGATTGTGCCTTTGTTTCAAGTCATATCCGTAAACCCGTGATTCATCAACCTCTCCCTTTTTTTCTGTTTAGCCTCCGGCCACCTCATGGTGGTTCATCCACTGTACGGTGAAGCCGATGCTATTTAGTGTAACTTCTAAAATTAATTCAATGATCTACAATCATAAGATACATGTGTTGACCACAAATGATTCATGAATTGCTGAATGAATCATGGCAGCATCAGCTAACTGAAGACACGCAGTATTCCTCTGGCTACCCTATTCTAATCTAACAGTAAAACACTCTCATTTGCTTTTTTCTTTTTAGGGTTTTATATCACTATTACATCCTGAAATTATTGGAACCAGAAATTAGGTATTCAGTTAAGTTCATAAGACAATGTTTATAAAGAACTCTCCCATTAATATGTTCAAAAATATTTATATCTATTTCTTGCCAGTGGAAAAGCTTCATATTTTCAATTATGCAACCTCTAATGAGGAACAGAAGCCTAAAGAAAACTTTAGAAAAGTTTAATTTAATGTTTTATGAGCCGATGAGAGCAACTAAAAAGTGCAATCAATTTATTTTCTTTCTCATTTCTATAATTCAAATTATCATTTTTGTAATTTTATACCTCATTTCTTATACCAACCACTAAATAATTTTAAAAATAATTTTATTTATTTATAATTTATTCAATTTTATAATAATTCACACTTCAATTTTTAAAAAAATGATTATATCACAAAATTTACTTTTTGCTCTCGACATTCCATTAACTGACTTCAACCTTCTGACTACAACTAAGTCCCAAAGTGATTAAGAAAGAGATCAATATGGGTAAACTTAAAATTGTTAATAATGTGCTGTTCTCAATCTGGGTAAAAGGTATCCTGATTTCTTGCATACTAGACATTATTGAAAATAAGACAAAATTACATAAATATAACAGCTACAGCAAAGTTTAACAAAATATTGCTTACATTAATTTCAAACAAGACAATTAACATTAAAAAAAAAAACACAAGTAAAAATAACTTTCCTACCTGCAAGTACCTATTGGTTTTGGTAATACAACACCAGCTGTATAAACAGCCTGGAATATTCCAGTCTGATTAACTCTTCTAGTTATTTCTCTAATAAGAACAGGTGCCACACGTTTATTTCGTAATTTTTTATGTACACAGAGGAAATTAATTTCTACCATTTTTTGAGTCCTGAAAAACAAATGTATATTTACATAAATAAATAAAAAAACAATTTAATGCATATATTTGAGGTAAATTTTTTAAGGTCCATTTTGTAATTTACCAATGACTGTAGCAATGACATGGGATTGTGTATACATTGTATTTCAATATACATATCTGTTTTTTGTAAGAAAAAAAATAGTGTCGCTGAAATTAACAGGAAAATTTGACATTGAGCCAAAAACAATCCTGTCTGATTACACAAGAACGAATGATTGTTCATAATGAAGAGCATACTGGTCACCCAACAGTGATTGTGAATTAGCAGAAAAAGTGAGAGCTAAAGATTGTGACAATCGGTGATGAAGTTTTAAAATTATCTGAAATCAATTTAAATGTTCAAATCATTAATTTGTAACATTATGAGAGAAACTTGGTTACAACAACAAAAAATTGTCAGGTGAGTTTTGAAAATGTTAATGCACATTTAAGCAGAAATAAAAGTTAAGCTTTAAAAATAAATTAATTAATTTAAAACTAAATAAATTTAGCTAACAGCTTAGAAATAACCAAATAAAACTTTTATAGAAAACATACAATGTAGATCTCATCATAAATCTTCATTTCCAACAGCCAATGTTTATAACAGTCACTAAACAATTAGTTATTTTACGTTTCCTTTTATAATGTATGATTGTTTTGTTATTTCTAATTCTTGAAAAAATCCTAAAAACTGATTATTGTGCATCAATTTTCAAGCTATTCATTTATTGTTGAATATGATGAGTTTCAATAAGTTTGGCTATTATTAAATATCAACAGAATGAGAAGTAGTTCTATGTCTAAAAGAAAGAGTTTCATAATCATTTTAAAGAAATTGCTTTGGTTATTATGCATCTGTAGAAAATTACACTAAGACCACAAGCCTAGCACAAGAAACTAAAATTAATTTTTTTTATTTAGCTACAACAAAATGTAAACCTAATATTAATAAAAAGTATATAAATAATATTAATTATATATAGTTACATACACGTTATAAATATTCAGAGTTGCAGGAATGGCACTGATAAAACCAACAAGTCGGCCACTCTTTGTAACACGTACCCCACAATGCCAGTCTTTACACCAACCTGGAGGCTGTAATGCCCTGTAACAAAATTGACTTCATTTATCATTTTAAAAATTTCCTTTGAACAGAGAAAAAAATTTAGTTTTTTCTTTCTAATATTTTTTAAATATATGAAAACAATGTTATATTATTATAAAAAGAGAACAATGCTTTTCCTTCAACAAGTATAAAACTAATATAATAAAACAAAGCATTTACCCTCAAATCTGACATTACTAGACACATTGAAAAAAATAATAACATTCTTTAGAAGACTGCTTTTAATTTTAGATATGTTTAGGGAAATTACAAGTACTTGGTAATTTAAAAAATCCTCTCAACTCTACTCCACCAAAAAAAGAACAAAACTAAATGATTCAGAAAGTTTTTATACATTACAATGCTATTACCATTACCTTATGGTTGCAGATAACCTGACAAGACATAAGTTACATCTAAAAATAGCAGTCATTCTCTGGAGTAACAAGAATCCCATGTACATGCTTACAAGGGAAGTGAAAAGATTGGTGGTTTCCAATTGCTTTCTTCCCCAAACTGAACACATGTTACATATCAATACTCCAATCCTTCTGAAATGAAGCCCACTATTGAGACTAACTGGTGTTATCTCACAAAGAAAGCAATTTTGACTCAATGCCTCTTACAGATGCTTTGCATGCATTACAGCCACAAGAAATAGAGGAAACTAATAGTATAATGCAAGAAAGTAATCCATCCACTTCTGTGGAAAATAATATAGGGCAATTCATCGTTTACTTTTTATTTTTTGAGGTGTAGTTTTTAAGTCATACTGCCTTCAACTTTTACAGGCTCTTTGCAGAAGTGACAAACCAAAGTCTGTTGAATTTTGTGATCAAATGATTGAAAACATTGATGATGACACTTCTCTTCCATATTTAATTTTTAGCAATGAAGTGACATTTCATCTCAGTGGATAAGTGAATAGATATTCACAATGTTAAACAGACTGTGTGTCTGTTGTATACAGGGTCTAAAAAATCACTGTGACAACTGCTACATGAGTGTTTACCCTAAGATTAATGTGTTTTGTGCGCTGTCACAAACAAAGGTTTATGAATCATTTATTTTTGCAGAACACAGTTACTAGGATAACATAACAGGACAGCTCGAAAACTGGCTTTTCTGTCAAATAAATGAAGATTCACAAGACTTCATTTTTCAACCGGATGGAACTTCACCCCATCAGCACCTAAATGTTCAATGCTATCTGAATGAATCTCTACTTCAACAATTGATAGGATGCATCAGTAATAAAGATCTAGACCTGATTTTTCAGTTTTGGCCTCCAAGATCACTTGATCTCATGCCATTTGAATTCTTCTTGTCGGGGTTTTTGAAAGATGCAGTTTATGTACCATTTCTACCAACAAATCTGGCTGACCTGAGGAACCATAGCACAGGTGCTAAAGTAAACTCACAACAAAGTATGCTCCTCACAGGTGGGGCAAGTTCAGCTACTACTTAGATGTGTGCCGTGCAGTTTGAGTGGGCCACAGTGAACATTTATGAATTGCATCTGTGAACTTCATTGTGAGCATTATCAGATGTAATTTACTTCATATCTGTCATTAGTTCTTAATTTGGAATAGCAGAGTTACAAAATTTGGTCTATTACCCTGTACACTATATTCAATATCTTGAAAGGGAAAGACAAAAATTACACTTAAAACAATTTTACACAGCCTCCAGTAAAAACAGAGTACTATTTTTTGTAAAAGAGTTGAAATAAAAATTGATAGTGAAAATCAAAAATGATAAACAGTGCAACCTTTACCGTTAAAATGATAAACGGTGCTGAACTGAAGATTATAAATCTTCCAAGAACTGAAGATTAAAAATCTTCCAACTGCAGTTCAATTTTATAATTTCCAATCCCTTGAAATAGAGTTTTTTTTAATTAATAACCTTCAAACAGCAGATATTCATAATTAATAAGGAAATATGTCAGTAAAAAATGTGTGTTTTAATTCTTGTGCACTATAAAAACAAAAAACCTTGCAGTTCAATCAAAACAAATATATGTTACATTTATGGTGATAAAAAGATTCTTATTTAAATGATTGTTCCCCATTCATTCCTGGGGAAGATAGAAAATAATACTAAGGCGGTACTACATAGGACTATCAATTATATATCACAGGTGCAATTTATTCAATCACATACAGGTAAACATAGCACTGATTTGATGTGTATTACAAAGCAAAACATTTTACACATATTTAAATTTAAGCCCACCAAGGTATTCAAGTGATTTAACTTACTGTCGAAAATCTGCTGTTTAACAGCTGATTTTCAGAGTTGATGTTTCTTTGGTCCAAATCCTAATAAAAGTTAGTTGCTTAAATATGGATTTGAATACTAGACAGTGGAGACTATTAAACAATAGTAGCATCTACAAGTTGGTACTTCTGAGATCTTCAGGGATCCTGTTCTCAGACCATATTATTTCTGATTCATGTAACTAAATGTTTTGCCAAACCTGATGTATCTGTCCAGGCCAATTATTTTCTGATGATACCATGGTGACTTTTACAAATTTAAATTATTCTAATTTCTCTAATTTAATGAGTAGTGATCTAATCAGAATGAATGAATGGTTTCTGGCTAATGGCTTGCTACTTAATTCCAATAAAACACAAGCAATAAGATTTCATTAGAATCATTGAACACTTACTGCTACCCCACTCATGGAAGCTTTGACATTTTCAAGCTCTGCTGATTTTCTGATTCTCACAATAGATTATGCTCTTATTTGGAAGGGCTGGGTTCAGTCTCTGCCATCTAAATTGAACTTGGCTTTTTTTTTATTTACTCATCACACAGTAAACAGAAAAATTCTACTGTTGGTGTATTATGCCTATGTATATATATTCCTTTTAAATTATGGAGTTATTTTTTAGAATAATTCTGCTGACAACAAACAAATATCTACCATTCAAAAAAGATTATTTGTATGCCTTATCAACTGAAACCAGGTGATTCATGCAAGTATTCTTTTAAATATTTTAGAATTCTCATTCTTCTATCAAATTATATTTCCCACATACACTATTTATTGAAGATAAGCTATCAGAACTGAAACATAACTCCGACTTACATATTTATAATACCTGGCATAAAAATTACCTGTCCCATCCAAAGCAAAGGACATCCACCTATGAAACATGTACCAAATTATGCTAGTATAATAAACTGCCACCACGTATTAAAATTGAAACCAATCAGAAGGGATTTTGGGAGGTTTTGTGGATTGTTAGTAGTACACCAATGGGAATGTTGGTTACGGCATTCGCATTAGTGGCATCCTGGCTGAGGCTAGACTGAAAGATGTCATTGCCGAGGTACAGAAGATAACTTCTACTAAGGCCCATAAGGGATAGTATGGAGGAGGTGGTGTGGCGACTGAAACCATCACTTGGAGGGTGTCTTCCCCTATGGGATCAAGAGGACAGGTGCTATTATTCAATAAGTGAATATCTGTCTGATGACTGGTAGTTATCCGTCTTCATCATTTTCCAGACACTCAAGCAAGGCTAATAAACGTAAAATGTGTTTGAACTGAAGGAAATTATTTTTAATTATGCTTTATTTGTAATGTGCTGTAATATATTGGAGTATGTTTGGAAACGGCATGTGTTACAATTATAATTTTGGTATTAGTTTGTTATGTTTTGTGTTATTTTATATGTATTTTGTGACTCTACAACTGAGTAAAATAGATTTGATGATTTAACTGATTGCAACATAGAGTTAATATTTCTATATATAGAATTACGTGATAATGATGTAAAATAAATAAACATCTGATAGCAGTTACAATTTTTAAAAAAATAAAGTTCGTTAACATCAATGAAAACATGTATACAAAAATAAATAAAGTTTTAAATTTTCCACCTGGCATTTCACATATTGTGAAATGGTTATATCACATATTGCTTGCAGGTTTTTGCTAATTTAATATGCCAATGGTTGCATCAAATCTAGAAGGGATTGAAGATCTAATAAACATGAAACAGCTACTTCATGAAATTGTTTAATCAAAAAAATAAAACAGATAACAATCGAAAAAAGATGCAATCGAAAAAAAATAACAGTTCCAAATTACACAATGTTTAATTTTTCACTAAGAAAAGCAATCTTAAACGATAAAAAACACATAACAAAAATAATTTGCAGATTTCTTTCAATTATTAAATGAAGCAACTATATTTTAATACCTTAATTACTTCACTTTCAGCATAATTTGCAGGCATAATGTCTTGCCTATTAAATAATTCATTATGTTATTATTTATTTATAGAATATAGTAAAAAGATAAAAGTAATATATATCAATGCTTATCATTTAGAATAATGCTCAACTTGGGTCCAAGAATTACAGTCTGGCTTAATTTTACTGAAAGCGCAGAAATCATTCGCTAGAAGACACTTGCTATTGAAGTATTTCCTAAGCTATATTTATATGAACTTTCTTCTTTATTTTAACCAGAAGAACATATCCTGAAAGTTTGTAACAATCTTCATGAATCATCCCGTATAAAGATAATATAATAAATTTTACCACTGAAAAAGTATATACACTGACAGGTATATACCTGATTGTATTGCATTTTATC
>JAAAKQ030208668.1:0-45314 GCA_010016005.3 Zanna intricata | reverse complement strand
ATTTTTGTGAAGCTATATTCGGTGGTAAACATTAAGTAGTTGCACCAGTTCTTGAAAAAACCGGTGCACACAAATTACCGTTAACTCAGGTGATTACTTTTGATTTGATTTTTTTCTCTCTGTGTATCATTTTGTCACTCAAAAGAGTCATAGTTTTTAACCGGATAGCCCATTAGTCGTATTTGTGATTCGTGACTCATCCTTTAACTTTGCGTTTACCAGATGAGAAAATAAAAGGAAATCCCAAATGAAATGTTTAATAGTCGAAAAATCGTTATGCTATACCAATTATGTTTATTTCAGTCGCGAACGGTTTTTTTTTTCTTTTTTTATAAAAGTACGTATTTTACTTTAATTCTGTATTACGTAGTTATCTCAAAGATGTGCCAAATTTAACGAAAATATTTTAAGAAAAATAAACATTTAACACTTCTCATCCGTGAAATAAGTTTGAATTTCGGATGCATTTCCACGAAGGCAAATGAAAAGGACTGGTTACGAAGAAAGTCGTAAGAGAGTGCGTTAAACCTTTTAATTTTTCTACTGAAAATCTTAAGAGGTTCGTAAGTGTTCTTGAGGTTCTTAAGAGGTATTAATCACTACGATGACGTCTGGTGATACAAGGACTACTGAAGTGTTACGCTAGTCTGATCTAACACTAAAATAACATAAAATATTTAAGGAAATGGAAAAGTACGAATCCCAGCACTAAACAAGATGTTATCGCCAAACGTTGATAACTGCAATTTGGTATCATACCAAATGTTGATAACATTACAGAATATTAAGTACATAAGGCATTTGCATTTAAGCACTTTGTTTTTTTTTTAGGATAAAATCTTCAGTAAAAGAAATATTCGCAATATTTATTACTTGTAGAATAATTAATAAAATCGACACTAATTTGTTTTAATATTTAGAAATATAAATTTTGTTTAAAATCATCCCACTTAAGTGAAACACAGTTCAAAAAGAAAACTGCAGAATTTAAAAATATTTTAAAAATGAACATGTTTATAACATGGGAGTTACAAGAGAATATATTTCATTGTTTAAACAGCCCAAACTGCGGTAGTGATTGAACATACACGTACATTTTTAAAATTTGAGTACTGAAGCAATAATAAAATTCAAATAAAGTATAGTCATTTTTCTGACGACAGTATGGTACGACACGTGACAAATATTCAATTATATTAAATATTAAAAAGTGTTCAGAACATCTTAGGTTTTCTAGACTACGATGTATTTTTACCCAACAATAAATAACTAGACAGCAGCGAGAGAAACCGATGATGTTAAAAATGTCTCTAGGCTTCGATTTGTCATCCTTCCAGAGGCGGAGAAGGAATACGAACAGTTGAATCATTAACCACTCTTACATCCAACAAATAAAAATAACACTATAAAACAATCACGTATGTATATATATATACGCGCGCGCGCGTGTGAATATGTGTTATTTGTATAAAGTATATTGTTTTAACAAAAATAAGGTTTACACATAAAAATTAATTAAAAGCTCTAGAGATTATTAGATATGGGCGATGATATACATTAAATGAATGAAACGATTCAGTAAGCGTAAATGCTTCGTTATTTAGATCATTATCTATACCCTGCGTAACATAGATGGACATATACTGTACATATAAGTGTACACTTATAAGCCAAGCCCCGGCTCTGGCGAAAACAATCATATATACTACCATTATGTGTTATAAAAATGTGCAGGCACTACTAATAAGATCCACTAGGTCAAGTTAACAGATTAAAGTTCAGAATTACTAGTCTTCTGCTCAGTATTCCTTCATGCAACCATTGTTCTATATATATATATATATATATATTACTATGTATAAGGTTGTACACATACTCGACTTAAATTTTTAAAACATTTCTAATTTATTGTAAAACGGCTTTATGGATAAAAAAAAAATGAATTATTTTAAAACAGTTATCCAAACATTAAAACAACCACATACAATGCAAATTGTTCTTTATCAAGAAAAATTAAACCGACCTGTCATCCAGCCGATGAAGGTCTCCCCTATCCGCCAATCGTGGATAATGGTGTTATTTGGTGGTTGGGTTTCAATTAACCACACTTATACCTCAGAACCACAGTTAAGTATATCTTCAGAGGATGCGATGAATGAATTATAGCGTGTGTGAAAAATGCCATGACTGACCGGGATTTGAACCCGGGACCTCCGGATGAAAGGCCGAGACGCTACCACTCCCGTCACGGAGGCCGGCAGGAGTGGTCGACCTGAGGTACAAGACTACACTTCATTCGCATCATCCTCTGAAGTAATACCTTACGGTAGTTCCGGAGGTTAAACAGATAAAGAGAGGTCTCCCCTATCTAGAAGATGTGACGAGTGAAACGCTTGCCTTCGAACGAAGAGATCCACACATCCAATTTACGTTCCGTAGCTAGGTTACGATTAGTACGGATTAAGTTTTATGAACGGCCTTCTGAAAAGGTCACTGGCATAAAACAATAGCGAAAATAAGAAAAATGTTTTTATAATCGGCAATACAATGAATGCAACCGATGTGAGATTAACGTAACAATTCAATAATAATGATACTTTCTAAAACATAAAAAAAAATATACGAGTATATACTACCGCATTTCTTTAGATAAGTAGAAAACTTCAGTGCATAATTTTTCTTATTATTCCCATTTAAAGCCTATCGCAGAATATATTGTTTACAAGTAGATCCGGTAAACTTTTTCATTTTATTTCAAATGTTCAATAATGACATTTATCTAACATCTTGGTGAAAATATTTAACTAAAAAAATTGTTACTGTAACTAAAATATTTCGACAAAAACACACAAGAATAAAATCCTTCCAATAACGAGTAATATCAATAGATATTACTCGTTAATATATCAATATCAATAGATATTACTCGATAATAGAGTAATATCAATAGAGTAATATCAACAGTGGTAATAGATCTAATTTCTTAATCCTACATGAACTGTGTTAGTTGTGGATTGGTTTATTCGATTCTGTAGAACAAAACAAAAAATTACATTTTTGACTTAATTAAAAAAGTAAAAAAAGACAAATATATTAACTACAAATAAGAATATTTTAGAACGACTCTTGACAGTTCGGAAGCATAGTTGAAAGACCATATGCCTCGGAACAGATGGCATGTTGTTCACTATTTATAGAGTATTCAAATTTGATAATATACTCATATTATGTAAATATTTTAAATGAAAATATTTTCACCAACACATTAAAAATTATTGTCACTAGCCTGTTACACAAGGGAGAATATATCAATCATGTTATTTACTGCGTTCCTAATTAAACATTTTTAATAACTTATAAATCGGTTTTTATATGTATTAATACATTTTTTGAAATTATAGCACACACTGCATATGTAGAATGTTATCAGAAAGAACTATCACTTTGAACACAACTATTATTAACGCAATGAATTAAATATATACTTTGTTAATAGATCAACGGCAGTCCTTTAATAAATATTATGATCGTCACTACTAACATGACATTTGCAATCAGAAATGTAAAGTTTAAGCGAGATTTACATTGTATCACTTCTGGTGTATATTCAAAGTGAATAAATCATTCTTCTTCACATATTTCATCCAGTTTTGTGGTTTCACTCCAGTGTTCCTCATTTCTTGACTATGGGAACTGTAAAATACCAAGACATCTCGTTCGAGATGGAATGCAAGAATTAAACGCGCGAGCATTGACTTAATTTAACGCGGGCCAATTCAAGAACTGAATACAAGTATATCGACAAGTCGCTGTGCTCAAAGAATCGGGGGGGGGGCGTGAAAGAGCAGAAGAAAATTCTGATGAGTACTGGAATCATTTGATAATGAATGAGAACCAATTCGCATATCTGCTCGATAAAGTAACTCAGTTTATTAAAAAAAAATTGGTTCAGAGAAGCTTTAAACCGTAAAATAATACTTCTAAAGTCGCTATGATATTTAGCCACTGTTTACAATATTGAGCGCAGTGCACATTAATGAAATATATTCTCAACGTTTTTGCCTGAGGTATGTGAGGCTATATACAACGCTTTGGAACATTTTTTTTTTGTTAAGTTCCTACGCATGGTAGGTAAAAACTTATAAAATTAATCGATCTTCATTAATAACTCTTGCTGAAGAAAGAGCCCGAGGCAGAATATATCCAAGACTAAAATATGCCTCTCGTACCACTTTATGACAATTGTCATAAAACAATTACCGTGAATATAGTTCAATAACATACAAAAGACAGATTTTGTTTGTTATGGTTCGCATAACAAACCAAAAAAAAGGGAAATTTCGCACATCGACAGGGATACGATTGGCGGATACAAAGTAATGAATAGCGAATGCGACGTTAATGAACGGAGTCAGATTTTTTAAATTTTTCATTGCGTCTTCATTCTGAATGAACCATCGGTAAGAAGAATAACTCTTCATCAAAAGTTAGTAAGAATCGGTTTCTTTCATTGTTCATCTTTGATGTACATTTTCTATAAGATAAATAAGAAAGGCAATCTACACTTATTTCTTTGGATGATTATTCCAAGATTAACATAAAAAGTGTAAATGAGCCTTTAGATCCACTCATAGTAAAAGACAAGGCGCATGAAATAAGAATCAAAGTTACGATATTGCATGAAATAAGATATAAAAGTATGCGATTTGCTTCGGGTAAGACATTAATAACATTATAGCCGCAACAAATGGGAATATGGGACTATTATCTAGTGGTAATTGGCAAACAGTCGATGTTTACCAAATACCAACCTACGTATTAGACCAATTATCAAAAGGAGTTCAAAAATATTATCTGCTCCAATTTATTCCAATATTGATGTAGCACATTCTTTGAAACTATCCGCCCGACTGAAAGATATACAAATAATGATTTTAAAAACCATAAAACTACCAATATAAGTTTTACAATCCTGATGCTCATTTCAAAATATGTATACATCGAAAGAAAATTATTCCGTTAATCTTTTTTTTTCAGCAAGAATAAAGCAAGTTAAACATAAAATAATGTAACTCAAAATTCCCATTTTCATACTAACTTATAAACAATTTCAAGTACAAAAATATCTGGCCAATTAAATGGGAAAAGGCCTAAGTTGAAAATTCATAAAATCCTTCCTAAGAGAAGCAATTTTAGCACTCAGATTAATAGTAGAAGGAAGATTAAAGAAAAATAAACCAACATACATGGCATTTATAAACTTAGAAAAGGCATTTGATAACGTAGAGTGGCATAAAACGTTCACCATTATAAAAAATGTAGGGTTCAAGAATAGAGATAGAAGAAAGATTGCTAACATTTACAGGAACCAAACTGTAACAGTAATAATCGGAAGAACATAAAAAAGAAGCGGTAATAAAAAAGGGAGTCCGACAAGGATGTTCCTTATCCCCATTATTCTTAATCTTTACACAGAACTAGAAGTTAAAAGACAACTTAAATCCGGATTAATCGTGCAAAGTGAAAAGATAAAGATGCTACAATTTGCTGATTATATAGAAATTCTAACAGGGAGTAACAAAGGATTTAGAGGAAAACACTGAAACATGGATGAAGTCCTACGCAAGAACTACCACAAGAAAATAAACAAGGACAGAAACAAAGTAATGAAATGTAGTAAAAATTACGTAGCTGGACCACTGAATATAAAAATAGGAAGAGAAAATATTACGGAGATAGAACAATTTTGTTATTTGGGAAGAATTACTTAAGGTGGACGAAGCAACAGCGATATAAAATTCAAATTTCATATCGATTATTACCGATAATAAAATTTAAACTGGAATATATTTTTTCCAATGTCTACAATTGCAAGAAAATCCGAAGAATTAATCCAGGTCTGAACCCTCACAAAACTGAATCGACGTTAAGTCTGGGGCATCAAGAAAACTGATTCACTATTAATATTTACTGAAGCAAATAAGAAAAGAAAATATAAGCATTTTCTGAAGAACATTAAACTTTGGTTTAAGTTAACGTGTTGGATATATAAACCCACTAAAAATGCTTGGGATGGGCGAGAGTTTTCATAATGCTATGTCAATCACGTCCTGAAATTACTATTTGGAAAAACTAACAGTGGCGATAAATATTTGAGATGATCAACGCAGAAAATATTTACCACTATATCTTGATACTCCGTTTCTTGTGATAAAACACTTTGGATCTTTCAACAGTCTGAAAGACACTATGAAACGCTCTTCTGATGAAGAATTTCTCTAGATTTGCATTCTTTCTATGGCAGACCATTTCAGTCTTAATTATTTGTCTATTTTCTTGTTCTTGATCCCTTCAATCCCGGTGTGATCCGAGGGTTTTGATAAAACCCTCATCGGATTTGTGCTAAAATCTTGAGGGGCTTTTAAGTCACGTGCTTGTGTTTTTTTTTGTATCAGAGAACATCGGCTGTGTTACCGAACCGTTCAAGAACCTGGTTTTCTATCCGCTTGTTGCACATGAGTATCCAGCCAGTGACCGAGATGTCTGACTGACACAAATCCATCTAAAAATACATATCTTAATTCTTCAACGTTAGAAACATAAAATTTCGCTTAACATAAAAAAAAAGGTTACTTATCTGACGCGACCACCAGGTAAATAACTTTTATTGAAAAAGAAATGACGTTACAGGAAATAATCTTTATTCGACTTCCTTTAGAAAACAATAAGGGACCCACAAAATTAATATCTATTTTTAAATTCCCAAATTATTAATCTTATACACAGAACAGGAAGTAAATTTTCTACAACTTTTCTTTACTGACGAAACTTTCTCCTTTAATGTGGTTTTATTCAATCCAACTTTGTACATCGTATATGGTAAATGAACAAATGACATCATATTAACAACACAACACTAAATAACCTTATAAGTAGCAACAGAACAGAAAGGAATAAAATATGGCAACAAGTCAACAAGTATATTACTACAGAGCAATAGTACTGCTATAGCACTATAACAAAAGAATGTAGGTTACCTTATTGTGTAAACTAGTTGAACGTTATCCATCCACTTTAACAACGGTAACTTAAATTGTTGACTCCATAGTACAATTCCAACTATGATAAATAAACGTAAAATAATAGCTGCCTATCTTGTGAAAAGAACACACACAACACATACTCTCTCTACCTCACACACACTATATATATATATATTATTTGTTTTTAATGAACAAAATTATTTACGACAGATAATGAAAAATTCAGGTACTACAGATGAATAATATCACTCTTAAAGAATCTTACACATAAAAAGATAATAAAAACTAGTTACGATTATAAATAATGAAACGAAAACTAGTTAATAAAATAATAATAAAACGGCACTGCACAATTCTGGTTTTCAAACTTATTTAGATTAATATATTTGAATAACGTTCATTCGATTGTGATGTTAATTAAAAATATAGGTTCTTATCCTAATAATATAGTAGTATTTAGTTTCAAAATAATCACATTAAGTAGCGGTTTTTTTATCTCAGACAGCATAATACGAAAAAATTCTGTTTACTATAATAAGTTATTAAAAATTATAAAATATACATGTTTGTGTCATTATTTTAATGTTACAAGTGATTTACATGTACTGGTCTAACTGTAGACCATACTGAAATACAAAAATAAATTAACGTATATTACCAATAAAGCAGGTATTAAGATTGCAAATTAATTGATATTTAATATTTAAGAGATAACTATTTATTCTGTAGTTAAGGAATAGAAAACTGGAAAAGAATACGTGAAAACATTACGCACGTAAACAACGTTTAGTTTATGAAAAAAAAAAAAAATATATATATATATAGTTAATTTAAGTAACACCACTGCAATCCGATCCTATCTTTCAAGAAAATGAGAAAGTGTGGAGGGGGAAAAATAATAACCTCGTAAAGCAACCGAGTCCATCTGCCACCGAATGATAGCAGCAAGACACAGTGTTCCTCTCTAACGTTATAGGTGGCAACTGTCCAACGAACTCGAAGGAAAAAGAGGAAAATTTTTCGCAATAACAGAAGAGGGCGTAACAGACTAGAATAAAACCCAGGCGCATGACCAGAGGCTCCGAGATAGAAGCCCCACCGCTTATCTTAACCGCATTTTTTTTATCGGGTTAGTAGCCCGTTCGGAAAACTTTGAATACTTTCAATCATCCAAAGAGAAAAAGTCGAACTGAAATTACGATTAATGTTGATTGGGAACATTTTAAAGATAACAAAACTTTTGGACGATCAGAAAAAATAAACGTGTGTACATTGAGTGTACACACTCAATGTAGTTATTTATTAGAGAGAAGAATATGTAGTTTTGTTTTTGTGTCTACGCACCAGTGGAAGGACGGAAATACGAAACAGAGGATTCTTATGGAATACTGCAAAAAGCCTGGAATAGCTCCTATAAGAATGATTGTATTATGGTAGATGACGATTTGAATGCTAGAGTGAGATGTATGTAATTTAAATGGAAGAGAGATGTGAAATTTTGCTTCTTTTAATGGGTTAAAGGTAGTAAATACCTTCTTTAAACGTAAGGAAATCCACAGGTATACATGGGCTGTCAGAGGGAATAAGAGTTCAACTCACTGCTTCCTTGCAAATGCAAAACGGTTTAACTTGTTCAAAAATGTCTGGGTTGTAATGCTGGTAACCATTTCATACTGTTTGGATGCTTGAGCTTATTGAAAAGATGTGAGAGAAGAAGGAAAGGTTGACGTGGAAGGTGTATTTGTCTCAAGATTACTTAGCGAGGCGTTTATTATATCAGCAGAGTTTAAATAACTTTGTGTTCTTTGGTCTAAATGATGGATTGAAAGAAGAGCGGCATAATATGAAATCTATTTTGGAAGGAGCAGGTTTGAAAGCATTGGGAAATAGCAGGAAAGGAGAAACTGAGCAGGAATTGTGTGTGAAATGATAAGGTGAAGGGGAGCAGTTGACAAGAAAAACGTTCCTTTATAAACCCCTTAAAGACAATAAAAAGGATGAAGCAAGGTAGGAATATCGCAGGCTAGCTAATGTTGTGCGGAGTAAAACTAAGTAGGCCCAGCGTAAGAGTTGAGACAAGTATATGTCAGATGTAGTAAGTATATACATGATCGTCAGGGCAAGGCATTTAAGGTAATGAGACATCTGAATAGAGATAGAAAAGAACTGATTAGAACATTAAAAGAAAAAGCTAGAAAAGGCTGATTAGAACATTATTAGCAGGGAAGCCTTTCTATAGTATTAAAAGAATTTATAGATAGATGAAGAAAAAATGGGAACTTCCCATTAATACCGAAATTCACGTGACTTTTATTGTTTACGACACCCAGTATGGAAAATTGAAGAAAGCCCTAAAATGTATGTGAAATAGGAAAGCCTGTGAAAATAAAGTGTTAAAGGCTAAGATTTTAAAAGGACATCAAAAACTTTTAAGTTGAGGTTTTTGAGGGTCATAAATGTATGTTGAAAACATAAGAATATGTCAGATTTGTCGGTGGCAGTTATTTTCCATATCTTAAAAAAAGATCAGATTCTAAGAACTATAGAGGAATAAGTCTTCTGAATGTGGCATACAACATATTTTCTACGATAGTGACGATGAGATCCAGACTTTTTTTCAAGCGATTTTGATGGAGGAGGAATCTGACTTTACAGCAGGTAGATCTTGCTCACATAACATATTTGCTCTGAAGCAAATTATTGAGAATACATAATTTTTGAAGAGACCCATTTGCTTTTTGTAGATTATATTAAGGCGTTTGATATGATGTGTAGATAAGTTATATTAGATATTTTAAAGAGAGGAGGAATTCTGAAGCATTTAATAAGCGGTAATGCAATGTATCACAGATTCTAAGATGTAAATGGCGGGGAATAACAGTTAAATGGGAAGTTGTAAATAGACGCTTAAGACAGGATGTAACTTATTTCCGGTGTTGTTTATTGTGTATACAGATGATGTGTTACGTGAGTAGATTAAATATTTGCCTTGAAATAGTTGGGATTTCGGAGAATGGGAGAGCGACCGTACTTTGCTTTTTGCAGGCAAACAGGTTATCCCATCAGAAAAAGAAAAGACTCTGCTGCATACTTTGCGGGAGCTTCAAAGGGTGCATAAGGAATACAATCTAATTATTTCAGTCAAAAAATGTAAAGTAACGACGTATTGTGCAACATATCCTGAAAGATCAAAGATTGTTCTAAAGACAACATAATATATACAGTAAAACTGAGCGGTTTAATACGCTGAATGCTACTACCAAGCGGACTTTAGGGAGGGTAAGAACAAATACGTTATTAAAGTTCTATCGGGTGTTATCGGTGTTTAGTTGTTTGCATGGCCGGGGGCAGCCGATGAAAAGATAAGAGAGATCGGTTTACATAATATAAATGAAGGAAGGATGACTTAATAGGCTTTTGCAATATACTTGTGAAGATTTATTTTAAGGGAGACTAACGTACTGGGAAAAAGTAACACATGATACCTGTATGTATACATGAAAATTTAGCTTGAAATACCTGTCGTCTTATACTTGGACAAAAAAAGGGCAATTTTGTTCATTAAGCTATATAAAAATTTATTCTCTGAAATTGCACATCGATACCAAATACCCTCAGTAATCATTTTTCGCGAAGATATTAAAAACTAAACCACGAAATCAAAATTCGTTAATTTTAATTATTTAGTTATTTGAGAACAATTCTTCTTCCTTACAATCATAGTTATTTTTATCGTATGAACAATAAAAGAGAAAAAATATTATTCAATAATAATAGAGGGTTTAATACTTATAGGATTAAAATTTTTTTTAAATATCGTATAATTCCATAACTAGTTACATTTATCTCAGCTTCGATTAGAGATTTATGACATTCAAGTCTGCCATTTCTTTGATATGATTTTTTTTTAATAACAATGTAGAATTTTTATTATATGGGCATTTTTTATTATATATTGGCAAATATAATAAATTTAACAAAACTTAAAAACTTATACTGTTCAGTGGTTTTTTCTTTAGATATTAACTCGTATTTTATTAAGTAGGAACTTGCAAGTTAACATGCTATTAAAATTACTTTTTTATAACAGGATGAAAGAAAGATCAATTTCATAACATATACAGAGTGTTAGTTTCAAGAGGAAACACTATAATACTTTACAGGCGTATTCCGCTTATCACGACAATGAAAAAAGTTCATATAAGCATATGTTTGGAAACGTTTCTAATGTTCAAATCCTAGTAAAGATAAACATTTTTATACGGATTTGAATGCTAGATCGTGTTCTTTGGTGGTTGGGTTTCAATTAACCACACTTCTCAGGAGTGTGGTACACCTGAAATTGTACAAGATCACACTTCATTCACATCATCCTCTGAAGTAATACCTTACGGTAGTTCCGAAGGCTAAACAGATAAAGAGAGAGGTCTGGAAACGTTTCGTTTGCGAATTATAGCTAGCGAAAGATTTCACCTAGATCTCAGCTACCCCAGTGAAATGAGGTCGTATTGAAATTTTTTCGACGTTAATCTAGAGGCGAAATTAATTATTTTCTATGTTTTTTGATCTGAAAAATTCAATAAAATAGATTCTGACATAAAACAAGATATCTGACTTAAAACACAAATTATGAGGGTCCAAAAAAAAACTTTTTAATGTTTAGCTTAAAGTAATTTTCTTAAACATATAATAAATGGATAAACGTTTTTTACAAAACTTGTAAAGAATTAATTCTTAAAAAATTGATGTAATCAACGTTTGTGAACACAATTTTTCAAATTTGTTTTTACTGAAAACCATACACAACTAAACAGTTAGGAAAACTGAACACTGCAAACGAAAATTTAAATTACAGGCATATTTCTCGCAAAATAATTATAACCAATGTTCATTTAAATATTCCACAATATCTTTCATTTAAATTATTTAATTTGATAAACTTACAGTGAGTATACATTAGCTGCTCAGAATGTCCTTCGCCATTGGTAATTCACACTTCAGCGCGACGATTTAAGAACGCCGCTGCCTCCTCCAACATTCGTGGGCTGTTTTTTATTTCTTAGGCGGCAACCATGATTCTTTGTAAAAGTTAAGATTCATTGTTGGAATTTTGAGCATACACTAATGACTTCATGTGTCCCCATACAATGAAATATAACGAATTCAAATCGGGGATCTGGCTGGCCGCGCTATTGGTCCTCGAAGGCCAATCCACCTATTTTGAGATGTTTGGTTATGTTTCATTAAGATGCCGAGTTACAAGGCGATCAAAATGTGCTGGGGCTCCGTCATGTTGGAAATACATATTTCTTCGCATTACCAGTGGAACATTCTCAAAAAAAAAAAATAATAAATAAAAAATAAAAATAGGAGGTTCATTCTGAAGAAAATTTAGATAGGCCTCCCTACACGATCGACGATTAATGACGTAGAGTTCAATTAGAATACTTCTTACTATACCGCGCACTAGATATTTATCGAAAACCGATATCGGTAGTTTGATTCTAAGGTGGCGTGCGGATTGGTGTCATTCCAAATACAATTGTTTCTTGAATTGTTTATACCAGCTAATTAAGTTTAGTTATGTTTGGTTTTCAATAAAAAAAAAACAATTTGAAATACTGTGTTCAGAGTTGATTGACGTTGATTATATCAATTTTGTAAGAATTAAATTTTCTACAACGTTTGTAGAAAACCTTTATATATTTATTACTAATTTAAGAAAGTTACTTTAAGTTAAACAAGAAAAAGTTGTTTTTGGACCCCTACGTTTAGGTTTTAAGTCAGATATTTTAAAAACTAAAGGAGATACAGTTATGGGACCTGTTTTATTGAATTTTTCAGGTGAAAACCCACAGAAACCATTAATTTTGCCTCTAATTTAACATAAAAAAAAATGTCAGTACGACCTCATTTCAGTGGAGCTGAGATCCAGGCGAAATCTTTCGCTAGCTGTAACTTGCTGACAAAGCGTTTCCAGACCTATGTTTATAAGAACGTTTTTCATTGTTTTGATAAGCGGAATATACTTTAAAGTATTGCAGATTCCTCGTGAAACAATCTGTAAAGAGTAAAGTGAACCAGTTTTCTTTTTAGATGAAAGATAGTGAATACCTATAACATAAGAAAAATTTAAAAGATAGAAGTCGATACTGCATTTTCCTCCACATTATTTTCAACAAATACCTCACTGCAGGCTGTTTGTCCAAATACAGTAGAGAAGTTTAACCTTCTAAGTACCATTACTTGTTCATTCAAACACAACCATTATAAAACAGGCTGGGAATATAAATAACAATAAATGTATCTTTAGTTTACAAATTTTTTTCTTATTTGTTTAGGAGAAAAATTATTAAAATTTAAATAACAACCATTCAGCTTTCAGAAGAAGGCTGAATTTTACTTAAATTTAATAATGATACTCCTCTTATATGGGCTTCTTATAACTACATAAGGAGGTAAATTATTTCGCTATAAATCTACAACATTCTAAGATATCAAAGAATGTACTTTTTTACAGGTACAGGCAGAAAACAGTTTATAAAAAAAATGTACGAGGTCAATAACCTTCTTCCCCCCACCTTACAAGTTTGAAGCTTGTACATGGGAATAGAAATTGAAATTTTGTAGCGTATGAAAAATACAATGCCTGATCGGGATTCGAACTCGGGACCTCCGGATGGAAAGCCGAGACTCTACCACTCCGCCCGATCACCAACGCGGAGACATAAATAAAACGGAACAGAGTTACAATTTTTAAACTGAATATAAATTATGTGAAATGTATCACTACCCGCTTCCAGGACAGCACACAATATTTTACAATATGTTTTCAAAATAGACCTTTTATCCTACCAAACAATACTTTGAAAAAAATTATCGTTATGAGTGATATCCCATAAATACATCTCTAAAATACCAATTGTCGCTACTATCGGTCAAAAAATCCACCCGGCTGCTAAGAATCACCAAAATAGAAAATACCGCTGCCCTTCTTCCTCCTCTATTATAATAAATTTTTCTTGCTGCAAAAAATTCTGGCGACTTTCACTGAAATCAGTCTTAAGGTTTTCTTAAAGCTTTTTCCATGTCTAGCTGCTGCGCGTCTTACATAGCAGCCTTTAAAAATTTTCTCACAACTGATATATATCGATCCAGCTTCCACCGGTCAGTGACGCAATATCTCGTATTCACTCACTACCATATCGTCGCTAATTTAGAATACTGTTTAGCAAAAAGTATGTAAAGAAAAATTAATTATTTCAAAATTTTTGATGATATAATATATACCCAACCTTTTTTTCTCCAGACCAACCGATCAACCCGCAACGCAAAACAAATCACAAAAATAAGACAAATGCGAACCTAGTCCAGCAATCGGGATTCAAGTAATTAATTTACTACCTATTCGTGGCAACGAAAACAAGCTCTTTCCTCATAAACACTACCTACAATAACGAAGTTTCACGACTAAGATACTAAAAATTATTTTTCCGATACTAAGACATAAGTGAATTATCATGATTGTTGTTGCATTCTAGAATACAGAAATAATTCCTTGTAACCAATGATTGCAGAACTGCGAGATAATCACACTGAGGTTTAAATGAATTAAACAATTTACTACATTACTATAAATAAATTTAAAAAAATCAGTTTTTCCTAGTAAAAAGAAAAAAAGAATCGGCATCTCAACTCCCAGGATTCCGATGATAAACCGGTTTTAATTAAATATTATTGCAAATAATTAACTTCTTACGTTCTAGTTTTCTTAAACAAGTTTTTACACAGTTTGTGACAAAGAAACAATATTGCAAATAGAAAAAACTAAGACGTCACGCAACCTGCCAACAATAAGAAATACATATATCAATTTTAAACAGAACTATGAAGAATGTTAAAGGTAATCGACGACTTAATAAGTAGTTTTAACAAAACAGTACAAAATAACAGTATAGTAACCTTGAACTGATGACAGAAGTTTTAAAATCTGTGCGTGGTAAATGAGTCTCGGCCTTTAATAGAACTGATAAAGATAGTAATGATGCAACAGTTAATAACAATAGGACAAAAAATTGCATTACAGTTTCTTTCTTGTTTTCTTCTTCTTTGACTAAGATTTAATCGACTTTTAATGAAATCGAAAAACTAAAATTTACTTTTTTGTAAATCTATAAAATAAAACAGATATCAACAACAATACTTGAATAGCAAGAATGAAAAGGGTTCAATCATTAAAATTTTCTTAACGAAACATAAACTTATTTAGTAGCGAGAAAAAAAACATTTCAAAAATATACGTTACACCTAAAATACTATACTTTACAAATATATAAAACAATGTTATTCATCGTTGAGCATTACAAAAACACTCAAGCAAATACAAAAAAAAAAAAAAAAAAAAAAAAAGATATAACGTGTAAGTCATAAAAATATTAAAAGTAAACCTATCGAAAACTAAAACAAAAAAAAAGTTTTATTTAAACTTTTAGAAAAAAAAAAAGAACAAGCAACCAAAATCCTACAATCATAATCCATTTACGGTAATCAAATCTAATCCACATCATAAGCCCAATTTTTCTTGTCGATTAGAATTCCATTTTGATTTGTTCACTATTTATATCCAACATTCAATCAATAACAAAAATTCCTGTTATTCAAAACATATAACGAACACGGTTTCATCATGTTAATTATAATTAACAAGATATATAATACAAATGAAGAAAGAAATTTAATAAAACTACAGATAATCTTGGCAGGCCATTAAAAACAAGTACAGCTGTTTGTTGTAAAAATCGAATGTAATGAAACAAATATTCATACTGAATGCACCACATGTAGATCTAAGATTTACATAATCATCTGATAATTCTGTAATCACTGTGGAATGATACATCAAGTTCGAAAAGTTACATTAATATAAACACGATTATACGTTGAAGTATTCCGTGCGCTGGTGTAATGTTTTCTGCAAAGTTCCTGCATTGTGCATTCTGCATCCTGCATTGTGGGTAGTTTTCTTCCGCGAGCCAATCAGACTAGTGACTTTGAGACGAGAAGTACTATTATACTATGTATGATAGTAAACCTTGAGGCAAGATGATATACTTTGTTATTCATTGTCTGTTCGTCGCCGTAGATTGATTTAGAATGTCTTTCCTTGTGCACTCATAATGGTGTTAAATGTTAACTTTAAAAAAGTGAATCTTTCTTGTTGAATATCTTCCTAAACAAGATGAATACCCAGTCAGCGAAAGACCAGTTTTCCAGGGACACCGGTTCCTAACCGATATACTGTACGAACGCTAATCGAGACATTTAGGTAAATGGGATCGGTAAGGGATAATTTGCAAAGTGGTAAAAACCAGTATTTCACGAAGAAAAACTGCAAGACAAATCTGCTGCTATGCAGCATATTCCCGACAAGTCCGTGCCCAGAAAAAAAAAAACACCGATATTGCATCTGCACAGTTAGTAATGATCTCATTCTTACACCATATAAAGTAAAAACGATTCAAAAATGATCGGCCGTAGGCTATGGTAAAGCGAATTCAATACTGTGAAAGATTTCAACAGTTTCTAGTGCTTAGTAACCAGTTCAAGTTATTTTAGATTGTGCTTTCTATACTGATGAGGTACAGTTCAATGTGCACACACATAACTCGCGATTACGGTATACCAACAATTCACATACTGTACAAGAAATTTCTCTACATAACCAGAATATTGGGGTGCAGATTGGAACACTCAAGATAAGAATAGTCAACCCACCGGGTTGGTCTAGTGGTTAACACAACATCGCAAATCAGCTAATTTCGAAATCGAGAGTTCTAAAGTTCAAATCCTAGTAAAGATAAAAAATTTCATACGGATTTGAATACTAGATCGTAAATACCTGTGTGTACTTTGGTGGTTGGGTTTCAATTAACCACACTTCTCAGGAGTGGTCGACCTGAGATTGTACAAGACTATACACTTTATTCAAATCATCCTCTGCACTTAAAAAAAAAGAAAAAAAAAGATAAGAATAGTCTGCGCTCATTGATGGTGACGCAAGTGGCTCCAAGACCTTCTAAAAGGCGCTTGATCATGTCCACTGTCACATCGGTCATCATGTATGCAGCTCCATTTTGGTGTCGCGCAACCGGTAAGAAGGAACTTGAACCGGCTTCAGAGTATTCATAGAAGGTTCCTACTATGTATAGTTTCTGCATATCGCACAGTCTCTTATAAGGCGGTATGCCTTCTTGCAACGGTGCCGCCTATCGATCTATCGACTGAAGAGAGCAGAGAGTGGTACGAGGGCGGAGATAGGACAGAAACGCCAGAGACAATAATAAGACGATAGAGAGAAAGGTGGTGAGAGGGCGAAAAAGCCGTAGGGACTTGGAAACTTATTAAAGGATTTGGCTTTATGGTACAAACGTGGAGAGATGAGCTATTACTGCCATGGCACATTGGTCAGTATCTATATAGAATTAAAAGGAGGACTTCATCGGAGTGTGTGTTTTGTCAAGGTATTTATGTTAAGATCTTCGGAAGGATGGAATTCAGTCAATAATTATGATACTGCAGCCTTAAGGAGGAAGGAGGAGATTGACAGTCGTAGAGGACATTAAGGTCTAGAGGAAATCCACTATGGCCGTCGTGAAGAGCAGGAACGGAGAGGGATGAGGTAATGGATAGTTCTCTGCTGAGTCGTCACTCGTCCGTGCTTGCGCGGATGGGTGGCGATGATGAGGCACACGGATTCCGGAGCTTCTAAACATAAAGGCACCTCTCCGAGACTGAGTAATGCTTAATTGCGGGTCCGGTCTCGGGGTGGCGGAGAAAGATGAGAGAGATTTATTCGGTAAGGGGCAAGTTACTATACGCGCTTACTTTAACATCTTTACGGAACTTGCTTTGCCCAAGTTATTACTAGCTCAGGATTCAAGTCCGACAATTCCCCATGAAGACCCCACAGAAAGGACGTAACTGGTATTCCTTCGCAATTAAAAAAAAAGATAAAAATAGCCAGGGCAGAGATTGCTGCCACGATACTCTGAGCTGATTGTGTAATGCATAATGGCGGATCCGGTTGCCTTGGGGGTGTTAAAAAAGAGTTAAAGAAAAAAAAAAGGATAAGAATAGTCGGGTCAATTCTCTTCGCAGAAACAATAAATTTAGCTCCTTATTCTGAAACCGATCACCGGTTCGGAAATAAATAACAGAAAAAATGGAAAAGATAACAGAGGATGAAATAATTAAGGCTTGGATTCAACAAGACTGAGTGATCGCGCATTAGCCAGGCAGTCCGTGAAGTTACTATAAGAGGTTTTCGGAGATTGAATCATTTCTAAGGGCTTGTGACCATCTTCTTTTTTGGCCCTTCAAGCCCACTGAATTTTTACTTCTGGTGCAATTCACCAGAAAAAGTATCGTTTATCGAGGAAACCCCAACCAGCTTCCCGGAAATTCAAACTGGTAATCTTGATTTCACCAAGAACATTACATATGAACAATTTTTGAGTCTTCGAGATCACGAAGAAACGCGTGCAGATATGTCTGGATGTTCATGAGAACCATTTCTAACTACAGTAAGCATTGTCGATATTACGTATTCTTGTACTAGTACATGACAAGTGTGTGTGTCAACTGTGAATTATGTACCACAAAAGTAACGTTATAGCACACAATTCAATGTGAAAAAATTTCGAATATTTACAGTTAGTAAAAAATACAATTCTTTTCTAAAATTACCGTCTTGTTGAAACCGATCAGTGGAAATTTTCTTTTATTACGTTAAATGACAAAATTCATTGGCTCTTAATTACATAAGTTGACAAACATACATTACATAAGTTGACAACTAACAAATAAAATTCAAAGTCAATAAATTTGAAGTCAGCATCAAACTGAAAACTTACACTTTACTACATTATTCCTATATTTGGCATAGACTCCAAAAAAGGAGATCCAAAGGAAAACTGGAACACTATTTTATTTATATATATATATATATATAAATACACACACACACACACACTCGCTTACGATATTTTTTAAACATTTCATCCGTATTTGTTTAAAATACGGAAAGATCTGGACAAGATACTCCAAACGTGGAGAAATGTCGTTTACAAGAAATTCAAAGGTAAGAATCGTACATCTGATGACAATATTTTTAAAAAGTCTGCATGGAAACGTCAGACAGAAACGGACGCTACTGAAAATGAACTAAGTTAGTCCTTAGTTTATCATCTAACAAAAATAAGTGGATCGGTTATAATTGGTACCCACTTCAGGAAAGGTAAATTTAAAGAATAAAAAACGTGTTCTTTTTTTAAATGTTGATTTACTTTAATACTTCTTTTTTTTAAAAAAAAAAAAAAAAAAACCACTGCACCTTGGGAAGAAAGCTGTTGGCAAAAATTACATTCCTCGTAAAATCTCGCGCGGTCTTGATAAGAATACGAAAATACAAACGGAGAAAAAATGACGTGAGAAGTTTGCTAAAGTTTTTACTCTAGGTTACCTTCATAATTTTTAACTTTGTAATTTACTTGAAATTTTGGGAGAAAATAGTCTAAATATTGCGATGGCATCAGGCTATGTATCATTTACGCAGAAATTCATTATTAATAACGAAATAAAGAAGCGGAAAATATCTTCATGTTATTTATTTACATTACTTAATTATTTACGAAAAAAATATTAAATAAACATCAAACACTTGACTTGTGTGGAAACAACTTTGATTAATGGGACTAATTTTTACTTTGTGACTTACAATTAATGTTTACAATGGGACTTATTATTTTTTCTTTTTTTAGAAAATCGTAGGTAGTTGCTAAAAATATGAAAAAAAATCACACATTTAGGAATTTTTTTGGAAAACACCGGCTATTTCTACCGTGCGAAAATATTACTTTTGAAGTTAGTTATTTACATATTTACTAATTTTTAATTTATTACCTAACATTGTTTATTATTTGTTTTTATAAAACTTTAATCGCATCAAATCTAAATAGGAAATAACGAGCCAAAACTTCCTTCCCTGCATATACGAACATAGAATATCCCACTGTAACAAAAAAAAGTGCCAGGATACAACGTTCTAAAGATAATAGGATCAATAACCGTGGGGTTCATTTACGTGGTACTCTGCAAATACAAGTTGAATAATAAAATGAAAATAGAGCGAACATATTCCAGATATTTTAATGGTTTTAAAACGACGCAATTTTTCGAAACAGAAAAATAATATAATGCAGATTTAGCTTTAGTTTTAAACCGATACTTAGAATTTTTAAATATAAGAAAAACTCACGGGACAAAATTTAAAATAGTTAAATTTCCACAACAAAAACGTTTTTACAAATATAAACCGGCATTATGGTAAATCTTTTTGTTAAATTCAGAGAGACCACTGCTGTATGAAAACTTTCAATTTTCTTCGTGGCCGAGGTATTGAGGTTACGACCGGTTTGCGGTACAAGGCCGAGTCGCGACGCCCCCGTCGAACAGACTTTCTCATCTCGCGCGCGCAACGTCAACAGCCAAAGGCTAGCTGACTCAATCTCAGATGTTGTATATTCTTATAAGAAGCTGCCTACTATGTTTTTCTGATTTCATTTAATAGCTTCCATAATCCAGTACAAAGAATTCAGCATTAAATACATCATTATTGCAAGAAACTCTAGCAATTTCGGTTTAAGAAAATAAGACATTTGTAAAAAAAATAAAAAAAAAAATAAATAAAAAATAAAAGAATAAAAAATTGATATTACAATTTTTAAATTATTTAAAATAAAGTATAATTATTCAAATTATTTCAACTGGTAAACATCTAGTCTTCAGAATAACTAAAACAAAATTGAAAATGATATTCTGTAAACAGTTCATTAATGACGGAATTATCATACACACGAATTAAATGCTAATTACAAGTTAAAATAGGAGGTATAATTTAGTGATATTAACGTTATTGTACAACCGATCTACGGTTTAAATACATAAATTCGAACTTATAATTGAGAACAGAACAGTAAATTTCCTGAAAATAAACACGACTACGTCACCGAGATACATGACCCGAGGCTTCGTGGCAAATCTATTTATAATTTATCTTTTAATTTTAATCTGCTAAATATGTTCACGAATACAATAAAGTGCTACAAAGGAAAATAATTATGAAAAGATTCCGTAATATAACAAGATAAAATATTAGATTAAAGTGTGCACATATGCATAACAACAATCCGATAGATCGATCAGATACGAATTTAACATCTTATTGTTATTAGATCGGTATCTTTTCTACGATCATTAAATGTAAATTGATTTTTCGTATTTCAATAACATGTACAATGGATAACTGAAATATAAATTCGAATTTACGCGTCAATAATAGCGGAGCGACATAGTCGATAAAATCTGTAAATTTTTACTAGTTGCATCATTCATATCTTATCGCCCGAGCCAAAACGTTATCCCCTCATATATAATTATTGCATAAAATGAATCGACTTGCGTAGAGCATTGTAAAGTGGGTGTTGTAATTATAATTATGGAGCATTCATTCCCTTCATCCAGATGGGCTTAAAGAATATTATACAATTCAATCAAATTGTTTAGAAGCATGGTTTTTTTCGTTTTACTTATTTTTCCCACTAAAATTTCCATACTATAAAGAATATAAAGAGTTGGGAGCCAGACAGTAAAATTATAGAGTTTATCGTCTCACACACACACTCCTTCAAGATTCTTCCTAAAATCATTTAAGGAAAGTTAACAATATTAATTGTAACAATAATATAATTGTTACTATATATATACAGTACAATATTTACCTAATCACTTTCTTTGACTGCAAATTTTCTTTATCATCAGTTCTTTTAAAGGCTTTCAATCTGCTATTTTTAATAAATAATCCAAATAATAAAGAGGAAAAATTAATCGATATACCAGGGTGTAGCTTAATTATTAATTTTTTCTCTTTGTAAAATTATCAACACTAATGACAAAATTAGAAATGAACATTAGTTATTAAAATAATTCCTTATTTTAATTTTAAGGCCTAGTAAGTTAAATTACTGACTAATAAAAAAAAATCAAAATAAACAAAACATATTACTTCAAATTACTATTTCAAATAAAACATCTAATCCAACATCTTTTATCGTATTATTTTGGATCCGCTAATCATTAACGTAGAAAAATAAAAAAAAGAATAAACCGAGGGATAGCTAAAGCGACATATAAGTCATATAGTAAAACAAATAAGTTGAGAAGGGATTATTTTACATTAACAAAACAATCATTTTTTAATGACAGAACAAAAGGTGCAATGTAGCATTAAAATTATTTTGTAACAAAAAAAAAAAAAAAATTATTTACCGGCTCTACTAGTTGCGGATGAAGCATTTGGTTCATTTTACTATCGGATGATTTCTTAATACCGATTACTAAAAGTACTTCTTGGTAGTATGGACATAATAGGTTGAACTGTAATTCCAAAAATTCATGAATAACAATCTGCACTACGAACTCTCCATAAACTGGAATTGCAGTACAATTAGTGCAACAATATACAAAGAGGAACTAAGATTATAAATGAATACAAAGCAAATCGCAATAGCAATATAAAAACGGGCAACGGAAAGCAGAAGTAGCAAATATTATAGAATAAGACCTCACAGTAAGAGAGTAACACGTAAGAAAATTGTTTTAAAAGTCTAATAATTTTGAGGCTCTAGTCACGCATATACAAGTACCGTAAAGGTATACTTTAGGATTTGTTATTAATATAAGATGAGAAAAGCGAGGCTTAATACTGAGATTGAAACTAAAAGGGAATTAAAAATTACATAACATAAAATGTTTGTTGAGTAGTATTCTAATAATTTCCTTTAATATTTAACAATGAATGGTTGCTATTTTAGCGATAGATAAAAATTAAATTTCCGCTTTCTAGTGGTACTTAAGTTACTTTTGTGGTTTTTCTTTTTGTATAAGATGTAATCACACCGTACTTAGCAAAAAAAAAAAATCTCTGAATAATGTTAAAGATTTACGAGAAGTTATCTCTAAAGTAAAGACCGTTTCTTTATAATAAAATGTATTATATTTTATAAATTAATAAAATTTTATATTATTGTAATTTATTTTAAGAAAACTTTATAAATACTTTTTATTTCTCTTTCATACCTTATACTACTTATCCATAAAACGATCACAAGAATTAAGACATTTATCGTAGCTGTACAATACCAGCATCAATGTATCCTCATCCGTATTCTTCTGCCACTAGTCCAGCTGTTGATTAACAGCATTTTAAGTTCATCGTCATCCGCGAATTGTTTACCATTCAAAAATTTTCCAAACAATTGGTAATCAAAAGGAGCTAAATCCAGACTATAAGTGGGTGATCGTAAGTATCCAAATGTTCTCAGTAAATCACATGTCGTACCTGCAACTTGTGGACGTGCACTATCGTGCGCAGGACGACGCCGTCGGTCAGCAGCACATGTTGCCGATTTTGAATGGCGCGCCACAACTTACGTACAGTTTCGCGGTACGCTTCTGCATTTATATTTATTGTACGTTCCACGTATAATGAAATCGATCAGTAGTACATCAAACCGATCCCAAAAGACTGCGGGCATAAGTCTGCGTCCAAATGGCTGTGGCTTGATCTTTGGCCATTCACTTGAATGCCGTTTTCTCTCTTGCGTGTAATACAAATTTATGTTTCATAGCCGGTAACAATTGAATTAAGGAACTCATCACCTTTTTTAGTGTAACGCATCAAAAATTCCAAAGCCAGGGCCATATCGAAAATCGTTGAGCGACGATCTTTTCTGATTTCATCATCGATGTGTTTCAACAAGTCCTCTGTGATTATCGAGGGTCTCCCGAACGTTCTTCATCATGCACATTAATTCTGTTATTTCCAAACCTTTCACATCATTTTCGGACTTTTTTTTTCATTCATTACATTATTGTGGTACACAGCAACCAACTGCCGATGAATTTCAGCCGGCTTAACGTTTCTATGGTTTAAAAAAACATGACTTCACGAATTTCACAGTCGGCGGCAACATCGATTTTCTTATTCATTTTATAACGTAATAACTCACATGTAATCAAAGATATTACAACACAAACAATACAACTTACAAACAACAATGCAGGCGTACATTATTAGCGTGGCTTTGAACAACACAGGTTTGCCAGGCTTAAGGAGAAATTTCACAGCGGTCTTTACTTTACAGATATCCCTCGTACATACCATACTAATTCATGGATGGATGGTTTACAATACAGCTTTGGAAGTTTTTTTTGCGTTATTGTGTTTATTTTTAATTCAGTAATGGTTCGGATCACTCTTGTTATAGTTTTTTTTTAATTTTTCCATAATGTATTAAATTAATGGTTGTATATTTATAGTGTAGAGCATTAATAGCGTTACGTAATACGTTTTAATGTAAAACTGCATTTACTCTCAGTTTTGCCTGGAGTGATATATAAGGTATATATATTATATATTTTGATTCATATTTCTTATTAAATTATACAGTATTTTTATAATATTTTTGCGTTTCGTGAAAAAAAAAAAATTGAAGATTAGCTTATTCTCTCGATTTGTATCCGTTCAGTTATCGTGGAAGAACAGAAAAGAACGGAAAAGCGATTTAACGAAATTGTCGGGCCCAATCTGTCATTACCTCAAGGCTTAATTTAATATATTCGCAGGAATTATCCTCCTCTTGGTTTTTTTTTTACATACACTACGAATGCAATAAACAGAACAATAAAATTAGGTTTTGTTTCAGCTTTGTAGAAACATTTTTTTAGTTTTTTTATGAGAGCTGTTGCTCAGCTTTTCCGATTAACCCGTATTTTGTGATTGTTTACGAGATTGCAGAGTGAAATATTTCTTAAGACAGAAAAAAAGAGAAAAAACTGTTAACAACTTTCGTAGGAAAGATATTTTGTAACATCAATTTGTGATTTATCTTGAATATAACAATTCATCTTGTGTTAACTAGGTCTTTTTTCTCCAAATGATAGAAAGTAAAGATAATAAAATTTAAATCTACTTTAATGAGAATTTTTTTTTTTTTTTTTTTTTAATTTTTTTTATTTTGAAAGAGGTTTCCACCTGATAATTGATGGGGGAAAACTGCCTGTTCACGATTTAGTTTTTCAAAACTTTGTCAAGACGGGTAATGTGTCACGGTATTATTTAGTCTTTATATGTTTGTCGATTGCTACTTTTTTTTTTTTTGCTTAAGACTGATAGACCGGGAATTTTTCTAAATAAGGGCTAAAACTAGAACTGTCATCGAAAACTCAAGAGATCTTTTCTTTTTTTTTTTAATAAATTAAAGGTGTAAGACTATAAACAAATAATAAATAACAATAACTATAAACAAATGAACAAAATTATAACAATAGTCGCTTTCAAATTAATAAGTTTTAGTCATGTATGGGTTTTTTCAATACTTAAATACACAAGTTTCACTGTCAAGTGTCAAGGATTTAGTACGAAAAAAAGATAAAAACTCGTTCGATATAAGATGTAATTTTTAAAAACCATTCCTAAGAGTTTCACCTTGAATTATGACCGAGTTAATTCTAAACTTACATTACAAATATTATTATAATTCTATTGGGGGATCAGTAATTTAAGATGCTTTGCCGTATGGTTAGACGATTATTTTTTTCCTGCCAATTTTTTACTATTTGCGGTTCGGTATGAATGTTTCCTTGTTTATTTAAAAAATATGTTTAAACTTTGTGAACATATAAAATGTATTATAGAATTTAAACAAAAGGGAGAATCAAGATTTTACACTGCATACAATTTCTACGACAGTCTCATAAAGTTTTTTATTGGAAAAAACTCATAATATCCCACCTCTTGAGTTCTTTAAATATCAGCTTAGCATACAATGAACACTTGGTACGAGTTATGAACATATTGAAAGAAACTATTAAAAAACGCTGTAGCTTACAAAGCCGTAAAATTTTACAACAGATGAATATTTCTGCTGACGTCTTCGGGAATAAGACTAACTAATATGTTATCTTTCTTGCCGATTAAAATCACCTCTACAGAAATCTTAAGGCCGTCCCACTTATTAAAAGTTTATTTTGCCAACTACTCAGTCAAACGTTGTTATATCAAGGCTCTTTAAATTCATCCAAGCAACAATGAAATAGTAAATCACCACCGTAATCTTCTGCAATAGTACAAAATACGTAATTTTTGTCAGTAATAGTATGCAGATGATTTTCAAAGATTGTATGCAGCATTGGACCGAATACGGATCCTGACGATCCCCACTTGAAATCTCTGTAATGTTAATTTTACTTCAATAACATTTAAATACAATACAAAAATAAATAAAATACACAATAAAATAAAAAATTTCACAATTTTTAACGATTTTTTTGAGCGAAAGACTGAAAAATTAGATTGAAATAATTTTATAACCTGATTATGGTAAAAAGGTTTCTTTTTTACTAAATGAAGAAATCCGAAGTAATATCAGGGCCATTGCAATGGGTTATTCTACTAAAAATTTTACGGGGAAAACCGCGGGGCCATATCACTAGATTTATACAATTTGCCATTCAGCAACTACGTATGACTTTCTTTTTTTTCTTTTTTTTTTTGGTGAGGTTAATAAATAACTCGATGTATTAATAATAACTATACAGTACTTACAAGTAGTTGATCAACAATATATAATTTCAAAAGTAAATAAATATATGTGAATCGTTATAATCGCTACTAATCTAATCGGTTGAATAATCTAATTCATCAGTTCGACTGTAGTTGGCTTTAAATTTTAATTCTCGTATCAAGGAGTCAGTAAATTACAGTTTGTATTTTTCACGCGATTATTAATTTGGTTAGTCGACTCACAGCCGACCTACTGTATACATCCACAAGCAAAATCTAAGAGAATTTACAAAAAAAAAACCTGCTGCTGTAACCCTCTTCTGGCGTGGAAAAAAGGTCAATGCAAACACTTTGACCGCGATTTACATTGATTAAGATAGGCAGAAAGGTTGTAGTTTCATATAAGGCTGCAGTTTGCTTTCGACGTTACACTGAATGGGGATTTATGCATCTTGAATGAGTATTCAAAGTGGGTGAATTTGATTTTAAATTTATAATGCATGTATGAATAGTCAACAACTTCTTCCGCACCCTATTATGACACGCGGGCAGCAAGACAAAAGTTTATAGCTCATCAAGATGCGCTATACTACGATTGATACTACTGGAGAATCAAGTAATTCCACTCGACGGTAGGCGAATGATTGAATTGCTTCAGTCATTTTTTTTCTTCAGTTGACGATTGATCGTAGTGCTAACACTAATTACTACAATCATAAAGCAATTAAATCTAAAATAAAATCATGTGATATTTTGAAATAACTTTTTATTTTTAATTTGCTTCCTAGAAAACTCATTTAACAATGACAAAAATAATTCTAATTTCATATAAAATTAAACATTGTTTAATAGTGTATACTGTTACGACTAATATATGGATTTAGAAAGCGAATTAATAACACAATACTTCGTATTTCATTTAAATATTGTAATGCGGTATTGAGTATGACTGACTCGTCAACTCGCATCAGATTTAATTTTATTTGGTATGAAATACGTAATCGGCCTAAGAAAAGAAAAGGGATTTAATTAAATTAGTTTTATGGGAAATTATTCTCAACTCCCACCCAAACGCAGTAATTGTCATTTAATCATCACGTAATTCCCTAGTAGCTTGAAAATTAAACTTTTCCTGTTAAGGCGGTTTTTTCCCCCCCAATCGGATATGACAGTCTTCCAAGGAAATATCTTAATGGACCGGCCAGAAATCACCACATTGAAATTGATTTCTAGCAGTGTCATTTCAGGTGTAAAATCAATTTTTAACCGTTTAAAATTTATTTTATTCAATATTACGTCGGAATATTACAGGAAGAATCGCTTGATGTTACTCTGCATAGACCGTCGCTCGTTCTCCGACAAAATGTTTACAGATCCTGTTTTGATGTACAACGTGAAATTATAATTATTTTGAAGTTGCCCTCAGCTGATGGTCAAAGGATTTTTTTCTGTTTGTATTTTTGAACTGGACACCTCGAGAGATAATTCTTATTTTGTTTTGTTAATTGTGCGATGGCTAAGCAGAAAAGCGGTCTATGATGCATTTATAAGAGCTCTTCTTTCTGTAGTTCCTTACACTATGTTACTCCTACGTATCAAGGAAAGAAATCATAAAATAGTTCCTTATGACTGAATAATTCCGATAAATTACTATTTTAAATAAATTTAAATACTTTTCCCCCTTTTTAATTCTTTTAGTTTTATTGATAACTCAGATTTTTATCATCAAAATTTAATTTCTTCTAGATTTCACTAGATTTGTAACTAGTGATAACAGAATCACGTGCTGCTTAATAAAACTATTAACAGTAAGTTTAGTCTTGGCAACACAGCACTGTAGATCGCATTGACCAATTAAACGGTACGTTAACTACCCTTGAATGTGTAGTGTATGTACGCATATTTAGAATACACACACTGGAACATATGTAACGTAGCTTTATCGTCCGAGTGGGCACTGTTGCATTAAAAATTACGCTGAAGGTTCTTGTACGGTTGAAAGAGTGTGTTGAATAGTTCTCTTCACAGTCTGTATTTTATATGTTTACGAACCATTATATATTTAAAGCATTTTTGTTTCATCCACACAAAAATATAACGTTTTTGGATTATTTGTCGTAAGCTAAAAGTGTTTTCTTTATATTTTCTCTTTTTGGTCTAATCTCTAAACGCTTCGCCAAGAGTATATCTTCTTTAAACACATCTATAATCACATCATCTCATCCAGAAAAAGCACGCATGAGCGAATCGAAGATCAAATCCGTGATTTTCACCTTCTTCTATTCTCAAGGGATTATCCATAGAAAATCTGTACCACAGAACTAAACTTTCTAAGACGTTCTGGGACGCCTGAGAAAAGCATTTTTGCGTCTAAATCTCATACTGCGCCTTCATAGATTTTTACCACGACAATGCACCAAGCTTCCAAGCAGTGACACACCCAGCCATATTGAAAAACAAATTGCTCTTTGTTCCCCAAATTGAAAAATCAATTGAAAGATCGCCATATCAGCGCAATGGAAATTATCAAAGATAGGTGACGAAGGATCTGATCTCGATACGAAAATACTTCATGGGATTGCTATGAAGAATTGTATTGCAAATGGGATTGCGTTGGGAATTTTCTCATCAAATATATTTTGAAGGGGCTGGATAAAATTGTTTTGACTTCTTTTCAATAAACACTTTTTTTATAAAGTAATTCTTATTACTTTCCCGACAGGCAATTTATTCTTCAACAGTTCCTATCAGGAAACCGGAAGCGGGCACTCACATAGCGTCGGAACATTATACTCTCAAGTAGTACCTTCACTTCAAGAGAGATAAGGAAATTCAATTCCTCCGGAAATATAAGTGTTTTCCACTGCTTTGCTGCTTAATAATAAAAATTGGCACGATTAACAATCTGATTTCCGAAGTAACAATCGCCGATCAGTTACAGCCTTCCCAGTAACTATTTATTTAGTTGTTGTTCCCTTCCAGGAATCATCCTTAATGTTGCTTCACCATACATTTCATATATACATTTTAGTAGGAAGAGCTACGGTTTGACTATCTGTTTTTCAGAGGCTCACTAATCAACAAAATGGTATTAGTTGAATTAAACTGAAAAAAAAAAAAAAGTTCAATATAAAGATCTTGGAAGAAGAACCTATATATATATATATATATATATATATATATATACATACATCCTACATAAAGATGTTTATAAGTTATATATCTTAAACAAAAATGTAAAGAACGCACGTCTTATCAAACTGCACAAGAAAACGCCGTTGCAATAATAATGGAATATAACACATAATGATAAATATGTCAGAACTGCGGGGGTCAGTTTGATTAATAATGATTCTAATCACTTTACCGCACTAAAATTACGATAACTACTCTTACGAATTACAAACTATCCTCAAATTATTGCCCTGATACAGTACAATATCTGCTTACAATATCTTAAAACATCCCTCTAAAAAAAAGCCAAATCTGAGATGACAAACAAAAATATTATCTGTTACTAAAAAGACACCCTCAAACAAGAGCCTAATTTAAAAAAAAAATCAATCGGTTCTTCGCCATAAATATTCCGTTTAACGATAAAAAAATTCAAACAAATCGCAAAATTTTATTTCTGCTTTACGTATGTAAGTAAAATTGTTATTACCATAGACAGACACGTAAAAAAATCCTGAGCGCACCAGTATCTGTTACTTACGAGTATGTACAATATATGTAATAAAAAATGTTTGCAAAATTCCAGAAAAGATTCGAAAGAAGATTCTAAATTCCAAGGATTGGTAAATTAGAAACAATAAAAAGTTCAGATTTTTCGGCTATAACTTATTTTAACTAATCATTTTATTTTTAAAACAACTCCGAAAACCTTGGCTCGTTCAGAATACAATCCTACATAAATCCAAATTACTTAACGTATTTTTGAAATGGATCCCAGCGTTAAATGAAAAATCCCGTCACATTAAATGAAAAAAAAAAAAAAAACAGTTAATGTAAAAATATTACCCGTTTTGAACAGAAATATCATATATTATAAGGGCAAGGAAAGGCCCTATCAATTTTGTAAAGGGTAGCGTAGACAAACCAAAGGATCCAGACCAAAATTCAGATCCTTGAATGCAAAGGAGAGATTTTCACAAGTGACGCATCCAGGAAATTAGTAATTCTTCTGCCAGGCAAACAAGAAATCTTTAAATGAAATGCTCACACCACAAAACTCACTAAGTTTTATAATTAAAGAAATAAGTTGCTTCTTCTTTTTTTCTTGATAATCTTTAAGAAAATACCTGAACAGCCTGCATTCATTTAATTGTCTAATATTTCAAAATATAAATTAATACCCGAGACATGATCCATTTAAAATTGATCGGCTAACAACTGACAACCAAAAAGGAAAATCTGTACGAAATGACCAATTTTAATTCATTCTATTTGTTTATTAATTTTAATTGTGCATAATGAAGCAGAATTCTAATAAATTAATATTTAATCATGTTATTCTTACGTTCCGCTGGGTAATAACCTGTTCGTCTTTGAAATATTACTCAAATGAAAATCACATCCTTAGACAAAAAATATCAAAATTATGCAACACCAGAAATTATTATATGGAATTATCATTCAAGCATCCACATGTGGAAAACTGCAACAAGTTTTATAAATATTTTATAGATGTAACAGAATTCGACATACAATTTTGTTAACGCCTATAAAAAAAAAACTAGTTATTAATAAATTTATTTTAATCTCAACATAAAACTTTAACGGAATTCATTGGTATTTTTAATAACTGGTTACGAAATTTCAAACAATACAGGATGGATAAATACATGTTACACCAAAACTTCAATTATTTCACGGTTGTTGAATACGGAATACGTAACAGGAGCGCCGACAATCTGTCGGCACCTCACTTTAGTTAAAAACTGCCACAAAACCAAACAAATATTTGGTTTGTCTATTACCAAATGTAGCTTCAATAAAAATAATCCCTTTATAGATCGATAAATTTGAAAATGAATAATTCGCTTCATAATTACGATTAAAAAATCAGGTGATCATATTTTTTATTTCCCAATCTCTTTACAGATATACAATGCAGTTTAATTTTAATATACAAATTTGCCTTGAAAACAGTAATACAATTAAAAAAAAAAGAAATATCGCTATCCGATTTCTTTTTTTTAAACTCGATTTGCATGTATTAAACAAACAGTTGAAAAAAAATCCCTAAAAACAAACCTAATAATTCAAACTACAGATCCTTTTTCATTATTGTTGTCAAATTTAGGCCTTCTCAACGGTTTAGCAGTTAAAAAACAATCTCTAAATAGATTTTACATTGTAACAGTTCATTATTTCGGCCAGAAACGGTTTTCTTTTGTTTAATTCAATTTTTATATCCAAATACGAAAATGTCTACAATAATGAAAACCATTAACAATTTGCGGGTAGGTGAAATTTGTTAACGAAAATATTATTAAATAATTCACACCAGCCCTAATGTTGTGCAATCTGTTTATATAGTTTTATTTTTAAATCCGATTTTATAGAAAATCATTCCGTACGTACACACGCAAGAACATGAATAGTCTCAAAATCTCCACAAAAGCAATTGGTAGTCTACGTTACAAGGGATTATTTTTTATTCGATTTACGTAATTTTTTTGTGCGCAGCAATTAATGTAATAATTTTTTTATTTTTGGAATACCACTTCATCTCCGTCGTAAATATTAATCGTTACTTTTAATTAATATACAGTTTTTTTGTTTTAATTCTGCTAATCAAAATGAATATACTAATTTCTTAATTTTTAAAAATAATCATTTCCGACTGAAAATTCTATTACAAAAATGGCCAATAACTGGAATACCGTAAGTCAAAATTGAGTGAGGACAATGAGAAAGATAACAGATTGTAGGGCAATTGACTGGTATAATTTTAGAATCTTTTTTATGTTTTACACTGTCGTGATGTCGAGTTGGAGAGAATCAAAAGGATAAGAGAATAAAAATAGTAGTCAAAACAAGAGTATTGTTTTCTTTAGTTTTTTTTACTTACTGAAGAGAAATTTGAGTTAACAAATGAAATTTCATAGAGTAACAGTATAACAATTGGGAAACAAAATCAACCACCCACGACGTTTTACAATAATTATGAAAAAATTACAAACCTCAAAATCATGGGAAAATATTTAATGCAAATAGTAGACGTTAACACATATGACAGATAGTAGGAATGACTTTCTAAAGGAAAAAATACTTCTATTTTTCTTCCGATTACTAAATTTAATAAAACTAATAATAATTATAAGACTATTCTTTAGGTAGAAAGTAAACCGTCAAAATGATCTCATAAATAATAGGAAGATGTCTAGGAAACAGATGATCAGGTTAAAATAAAAGAAGATAATAAAATATTCAAAATCATTATCAGAAAATCAAATTGATAAAATCAGTATCATAAAATTATCTTCAACATAAAGTTAAAACTCTCTTTCATAAAAACAGTGAATGTCATTTGACAAATTAAACGAACGAAAGTTCACCTAATTCAATTCAGTTTTTAAAAACAAAATTATTAGGGGAAAAATAAGAAATAAAACAAATAAAAACAATCTGAACAATAAATGTGATATTACAGAGCAATAAATAAAAATGATAAGAGGAAAGACAAATTCCAATATAAGACTAGAAAGCGTGAGAACTGCTGGCGAACAAACTGCGTACAGGAAATATTAACGATCTCAGAAAGGAAAATTATTCCTTTAACAATATACAGTAATCACAGTGAAAAAAATTTAGAATAAAGTAGACATTAAGTAAAAGAAATTCACCCAAGAAAGAAATAAAGATAATAAAAATGTTTTATGGTATATTAAGGTATATAATTTTTTTAAATTCTCTTTCCTGATTTTGATAAACAAAATTACGTTTGAATTAAGTTCTAAGAAAAAGGACTCTGACAAAATACACGTGTGGATAATATTACACAGAGTATACTACAATATACTAGATCCACTATACTACAATATACCAGAGTATACAGTATACTAGATCGTGGATACCGGTGTTCTTTGGAGGTTGGGTTTCAATTAACCACACTTCTCAGGGGTGGTCGACCTGAGATTGTACAAGACTAAACTTCATTCACATTCATACAGATCATCCTCATTCATTCTCTGAAGTAATACATTACGGTAGTTCCGGCGGCTAAACAGATAAAGAGAGTATACTACAATGGACAAAATGGGGTAAAAGTCTATTGTAACTTATATAAGGGTAAAATTAAAATAACATTCAACTAAATGCAAGATGAAAAACTTTTGTTCTAAAAATCATACAAAAAACTAGTAGCAATTCATAAAACATTCGTGAAAATTTATAGTTTCAAACAAATATTACAGCACTCTACACCACTGAACTAGTAACCGAAGTGTATCCTGGATTTCAGTATTATTAAGTTATTACCGCGAAAACCCTTTCTGTTTGTAACCGGCAGCTTTACGTTGGCAATGGAAATTAAGTTTCCAATGGATATTGTAATTGTAAGTACTAAGCTCTTCGGCTTATTCTGCGGTTCGAGATAGGAAACAAGGTCCGGTGGTATAGATCTAAGAGCAGTCACCCCTCATAATTTCACACTAAAGGTGCGCAGGCTCCACAGGCCCCGACATCCTCAAGATGAACATGTCTGATTAATAATTCTCCTAATTCGTCGTATATGAACCCTTACTCCGTTGAACATGAATAAACCTTCAGCTTGTAGCCATCTACACCAAGTGAGCTGAAGGTTTGCCTTAGTCAACTGAACTTGCGGCTGGCGTAGGCTGGACGGGCGATCGGAGTTTGTTGTACTATCTAACCAGATGACATCATCCGATTATAATAACATGACATGTTTTTATATAAAATGCAAATACAAATGACTAGCACTACAGCAGACACAATAGTTGGCGAGGGACAAATTTCAGCTCACGTATTTTTAAGTAATACAGTACTAATATACAACAACTACGTAAGCCAGCTATTTTAGTTTAATGACTCCTTTTTAATGTACTCATTTTTTCCCTAAGAAAACCAATTTCACGGAAATGTAAAACGATGTTCTATATATTAGTAGACAAATTACAAATAGGATGTTTTAGGCTCTCAATAAGTCAATAAAAAGATCGACTGTGCACAACCAATAAAAAAAAAAAAAAGTACGAGACTAATTTACCAAAGCAACTGAAAAACTGAGATCACCAGTTTGTTCTCATTCTACCAAAGAGCAATCAACTGAATGACTGAAATAAAAAACATAAAATAAACATAACTTCTGAATTATTCATGAAAAATGAGGTAGTTTTGAACAGGGATATTTTCCACCAAAGGACTGCAAGGCTTAAACTTTTTTCTATATAATTAATGTATTAAAATAACAAGTCGACTATAAGCAGTAATTAGTGAATTTACTGCGCTGTTTTTGTATTTACTTTTGTTATATACAATTTAAGATTAATAAGACGAGCTTAGCAAGCATAGGTTGCTTGATTAAGTTACGTTGATTCCGTGTACTGTCGAATCGTACGTATATCAACATAATGGAAGGAACAAGTTTAAGCAATAGTCTCTGTCTTAGTTTCAAAATTAATAATTATGCATTATAATAAATAATATGTCAGATGCTACAAATTATTTATTTTCATAGTTTCTAGATACCCCATGCAGCTTTCTGAATTCGGGGCCCTTAGGCAGCCGTGTTCCTTGTTCGTGACTTATACTATTATTTTATATTAAGTATTTTACATAATGAGGCCGAACATACAGAGACGTGTAGTTACAGAAACTGAATTGCCAAAAGAGAAGAAGGAATCACCAAAGAACACTGGTATCCACGATCTAGTGTTTAAAAGCAATTACCTTTATTAGGATTCGAATTTGAGAACTCTCGACTTCGAAATCAGCTGATTTAGGACGAGTTTTACCGCTAGACCAATCCGGCGGGTAACAAGTAAAATTAAAACGATGAACTGCGTATAAAAAATATTAATTCTTATAATATAAACTTTCAGAAAAAGTTTTGAAGGAAATAAAAAAATATTTTTAACATAAATTAAATGAAAGTGGATAATAGTTATGGGCAAGTTAACCCGCTTTTTTAAAATCGACCAAAAAATAGTTTTATTGAGCTAACACACTATAGTAACAGCAAGAGTAAAATTTATACTGGATGGGACAGCATTAAGAAAAACCACCTCATAGTTATAAGAAGTAGAAGTAGCTTATAGTTTTAGAATGTATGATGGATAAACTGAGGAAACAAGTGTAATACTTTCAGTTCAATGGTGTCAACTGAGGAACCAATCTCCATCATAATTCGATAATTTAGGAAAAACTTATTATTTATCGCTTGATATATAAAACTTATATTATTTCCTAAATTCTTTTGACTGGAATTACACAATTTTTACATCCTTCTACAATTATGAACGTCTAAATACAAACTTGACAATACTAACAAGTTTGAAAATAACAAATTTTTTTTTTTTTTTATAAACTTCAGAGAATAATCAAAGGGTGTATTACATAATCCTCAAGGCTGGCATAGCTTGTAGGACTTTTCAGTAATTGTAGCCTCAGCCTAATCAATAGCCTTTCTTTTTATTTAGGTGATTAATTCAACATATAAACACTACATAATGCACTAGGTTTTATGAGTTTATATAAATTCAAATTAACATTAGGTTTCTGAATCAGAATGATTAGCATTTGTACCATATAAAAATACATTTTTTAAATTGGCTCAATAAGCAGTCAATGCCGATTCTGATATTTTATAAAAGCAACTGTAAATGTGACAACTTATGATAGAAATATTTGTAATGTAATATGGGCACAAACATAAATACATTAAATTGAAAACTTCAGGATGAAAATATTGATAGGACACAAATAATCTTATAAAATAATGTCTTCAACAGGGAATGTAAGCTTATGAACTCTGCTAGTAAAATAAAAAATTATTACAAGGAAAAATACACGGCATAATTAATTTGTTTGATTGCAATATGTTGCTAAAATAACTAACTACCATAAATTCACAAAGGATTCCTCCTTCATCTCTATGATAAAACTGATTTAATCAGGCACATATAAAATAAATGAAATTATCTTTCGATGAAAAGTTATTAACTGCTTGGTTAACTCCCAATTTTCAAAAATTGATGGCTTAAGAACTTCAAAATCACTCATGACATAGTTATATATTAATTACTGTTATATAGATTATTACAATAATTTTTAATCTTCAACAGTTTTCTACTTTGCAACAGTGATTTGTTTCACAGACTTTAAACAACTAACAAAATAATCTTAAATATTAATTACATTAATATTATTTTTGTTGTTATATGTTGGAGTATGACTTGCATCTTATATTTCAATTGGAAAGAGAGATGATGTACTAACAACATAAACTGACCAGCCATTTCTAGTACTCGGTTTCATCCTCAGTAGATAACTATAACTTATGCACTCTAAGTAAAAAAAACTCTAATGATAGAAACATTACTTGATGCTGTAATTATAAGAGGAGAAAGTTTTTAAAACTTTAAAAGTAAAGTTGCATATTTAGTTAACTAAAAATCCTTACTACATCAATACTGTTGAAAAGATTATAGGCAATTTTCAACTTGGGATAAAAATAGACACTTAATACATACTTAAATAATAGTATTATAAACTGTATAAAATAAATAACTAATGCCTCTTGTCCAGGAAGTTCCAAGTTTAAATTGCAATCAGGTTTGGCATTTTTTACATCTACAAAATTTCAATTTCACAATCCCTGACAAGTTCACAAAAAAAAAATATATATATATATATAAAATTTACATTTAAAATACATTTTTTCAAAACTACCAAATTATTTTAATGCAAAAAATAAAATAAAAACCTGCATTTCTGAATTAATAAATTTGTAGATATTAGCATAACAAATGAAATTTACACTCTGAACAGAAACTTACACCTCGTTTTCTAAATTCTTGGAAATGTGCTTCCAGAAAATCTTTTCAGGGCTATATTTCCAGTGCTTTTAACAATGATGGTGTTAATGGCAGTCAAGTTTAACAGGTTAGGAAGCCAAATTAGTATGTACTAAATAAAATATTTAATTAGTGTTACATTTGTTAATTTTTTTATGTTGCTTTTATTATATTTATTGAACTTGTACATTTCATACTGTTCAAATGTATGTATTTTGTAACATAATGTTATCTTTATATGTGATTGCATTTTTATGAGGTGAATGGTAAACAATTTCTTGTATGAAATCTGGATCTTGCAATAACTCAATGCGCATCCAGATTACGAATTTCACAATTATAATATTTTTTGACAGTGTTAAGAGAATTTTCCATTTAATTGTTTAATATTATCTACCAGAACCTTAAATATAACTGATATTGGAATAGGAGACACCACTAGTCGCAATTACTTCTCCAAGAATGGTGAAGTTTATATGCAGCCAATTTTTGTGGTGAGTCTAGTATATTACTTGTATCTAACTGGACTGGTTAACTTTTAGAATTATGTATAATGTATTACCAATGAATTTTAATGATTTATACAACAAAATGAGGTTCCAGAAAATGAATCATACAGACAGTGGGATTATTTAATAACACAATCGAGCTCTCTACTGAAAACTTAAGAAGTAAAACATTAAATCAAAATTTCTCAGTTATTTAATATGAATATATCACTACTTTATTTTTTTATGAATGAAAAAAAAATTAAACTAATATCTGTCATACAAAGGCAAATACTACTTGTTGCACATGACGACATGATATACTGCACTATGTAAAAATATAACTGTTATTATGATACAAGTATGAAAATGTGCAGTTATTAAAATATATTTAAACTTAAATCTTCAGTAAATAATTTACACAAACTCCTTCAGATATTAATTTTAATTCTATGTATAACCAAAATATAAACAATGTTTATACATAACAAATTACAATCAAAATTCAATAGAATTTCTTTTCAATAACCTAGTTAAAGAATAGTAAATCTCTTGTCATCCATCTCAATATTTGAAATAAAAAAAAATACTTTCTTATAATTTTATTAGCATGAATCTAACCTGCAATAGATCCCACATTAGATCAACTTTTTGAACTTTTATAGCAACAATAAACAAGGATATGTATGAAAATACATCATTACCACTAATTTTCGAATCTATTTAAAGTTAAAAGAGAAAAATTCAAAGAAAGTTACACAAACTTTACAATCTATTCTTAAAAATTGTCTTGCTTTCATTCTACCAATAACTAAATAAAAATTAACATAGTTTTCATTCATTACTGTTCATAAAAACATTTATATTAACTTTATATACACTTTGAGACTATGTATCATACATTGTAATAAGTCAATACAAAATGGAAATAATGGCAAAATTATAGTTGACTAATTTTAACTAGGTTCGGATACTTAATAAAAATAAATAACTAGTCAAAAACAAAACGGTGCATAGGCAATTCCAACATCATGCTTAACAGGCAGAATAATTTTAAATGATACAACCATTTAGTAGTCTGCGGGTCTTGCAAGCACATTAATATAATTTAATAATTAAAAGCAATTCAGTTGAGCAAAAACTTTGGCATTATATTTTTAAAAATTGTTATTCAATATTAATTTACAACCAAATATTAATAAGTTCAGTATAAAGACTATGTATGTAATGTATGTGTGATGTAATCATCTATTAATCTTCGGCAAATAAAAAATAAAACCAGTCATCTGAGTGTAAAAAAAATTTGGCGGATTTTTTTTCCTAAGAAATGTGAGCAGTTGTAGATCTCGATACAGCAAAGTGAAGATTCATATCTATGTTATTAAACTATTGAACTAATAACGAACAAGGTAAACACATTAAAATCATTCAGTTGTTGTGAATATAAGATTAGCTTTAACAAGCAGTTTCTGTACACCAGAAAGTATATAAAACAGGCTGCACAGAACATACATTAACGTCGACAGGGGGCGTGGGCATATACTTCCATCAATTGACCTACCATTACAAGCAAGCATTACAGAAACTAACATGAATCTTTTATTACATTATTGAGAAATAGGGATAATTAAAAAATCCCTACCCATTAAATGTTGTCTTGTTATAAAACTGAAACGACGGAGTCAAATACATAAGTCAGAAAAGTATTACTACATGACATTACTTAAAAATAATACCTTGATTATCAATTCAATTTCAGGCACAACTCCATTCTCTGTACCATTCTGATTCGAATCCTCTGACATTTTTGCACAATATATATGTATGTATATATATTAAAACGCCACAAAACGAAAATTCACTGCTCTGACACACAAAGAATTTCAACAGTAAAGCGGAATCACGGCCAACTGGATTCGAGAACGTATAACCGACAACTCTCCCTCAAAACTGAACAGGTTGGAACAGGGAAAAAGGGAATTAAAAAGTATCCTACAACTTGGAGAACTTACATTAATTTTACATTTTTGTAATAGAATCAGTACGTAATCGTAAAAACTATTGTCTTTTTCCTGGTTGTATCATTTTAGATTCTTGTAATAATTTTATGGAAAAAATATACTTAGAAGTAGGGTTTTTTGTATTATATTTCTTACATTTTTGTTTATAAATGAGCTAATTAAACGTTTCTTCCGTTTTACTTTTACAGATTATAAATGTTTAGTTTTAATTAAAGAAAATTTAAATTACAGCGTTTACAGCATTATCTGCACTGGGTGGTACTACGAAATATTTTAATGCCGGTATTATTTTTCTGCATTTTCATAGTATTATTTTATTTTATTTCAAATGTATATTTGCGTTAAAAAGGTTATATGAATTAGAATGATAATTTAATCTATCGGTAAATTTCATGAATTTACTTTAAAAATATAATTACGAATTTCAGTATGACAAAACCCACAGATTTGTTCTAGTGCTTAACTCGTCATCGCAAATCAGCTGATTTCGAAGTCGAGAGTTTAAAAGTTAATAAAGGCAGTTACTTTATACGGATTTTGAAAATAGATCGTGGATACCAGTCTTCTTTGGTGACTGGGTTTCAATTAACTACAAATCTCACGAACGGTGGTCGACCTGAGACTATACAAGACTACAATTCATTTACATTCATACATATCGCCCTCTTTAGTAGTACCTTACAGTAGTTCAGGTTGCTAAACATTAAAAGAAAGGTTGTTCTGGCCACAACCTAACGACTATCTTCAGAAACGCTTGGGCCTTTGGAGGTTGATTGTGTAACATTTTAGCACCTTTGGTGTTGTCGACAAGACCATGAGGAAAGTCTCTCCTCTGATTCCAAGATGTGAATACATTTTTCTTAACCTTACCAATTATAATGTTATCAGTAATTATTATAATATTATCATTGGATACATCATACACAATAATGTATATTTCTTAAAACGGTAATTAAAAAAAAAACTTAAATTAATGTGGATAAATAGTTATTTATCTGTTATAGGAGAAAGTAAATAAATCAGTTAAGCATAATTAATTTATTAAACATTTATAATGAATTTTTTTATTTTGTTTGGAAATTTTTCCTCACAAATAATGCAATGATTTTACCCAATAAGTTTAAACTTTGTTGTTTTATATATATGGTTAGAATAGAAGAACTTTTGTGGTTCTTAATCCATAGATTGACTACAGTGTCGTTACTTCACAAAAACTACAATTACGTCACGATTCACAAAAACTTCATGATTTGATTTAATTGCCGAGTATTGATTGTTGTATTGCTTTCCCTCATTTTAAAGTTCAATTATTGTTTTGATAATTCTCAACACATATAAAATCATTTTATTCTCCTATATGCTTTACAATTTTTTTTTTTTTTATTTCTCTTTTTTCTGTTATATCAATAACTTCTTCATTTAAACTAAATGTAATCAATGTTATTATTACACTATAGCATCATATTACAAAAGGGAACTACAATTTTATAGCCAGTTTGTACATTTCTCTTTTTTTGTGTTGGGAGTTCTGCACATCAGTCTTGTACATATCATCTTATTCAGTTTCTTTGTCTCTCCTTTACTTATAATATTTCTTACCACTTAATTCATTTGAGATCCTTATTTGACAAATTTTTTTATAACATTTGTCTTTACTCCATCATTTCCTTCTGGGATTTTCACTTTATCAATTTCAACCTTTCTTCCCAATAGTAGTTGGGAATGAAACAAATATTATTTCATTCTTTTTTGTTGACCTGTTTTGATATTTTTACTTTTGCAATCTAACATTCTTCTGTTGAATACAATTCATAACAGATCAAAGTTTGCTCATTCTGTAATTTATCAGACTTTAATTTTTTCTCTTCCTGTGTAGTTCTATAAATTTTAGAATACTTCTGCCATTACAAGTTGCGACCATTTCACAACTGCTCCAAGTAACTTCAATAGTTTTTCACTGATTTCTAAACCTGATATTTATTATTTGTAAATCTGAAACTTTTGATTGCCACAAATTTTTAATATATAAATCTTCTACCAATACTGGGATGTTAAAAGGTATTATTTACTTCATCTATTTTGTATTTAAACTCATCCAAAATGCTTTTCATTTCCTATTCCAAGTCCATAAGCTCTTACATAACCTTGTAGATAACAGGCAGGCATAACTTCTCTGCCTGCATATCAGAAATATTAAAAACATTTCACTTTGTTTACAGGGGATACCCAAAAAAAAAGAGAATTCTTTACTATAGGCAAGTGGGTAGGCAATGCCTGCTCTTTCTTGTTAGATACATTTACTAGACACTCTCCCTGCCCAGTTGACCAGGCAGTGTTCATGAGAAACCATTGCAGCAGACGGAGTGGTTGTTTTCTTAACTCCCAGTGCTCTCAGCAATTTTGCAGTTGCAAACTTTGGTAGCAAGATCAATTTCTTTGATGTCAACATCAATTTCTGATCCTTGTTAAAGAATACAGTGACAGAAACAATTTCAGTGCTTTCGGAAGCTTATGGGAAGAAAGCTATAAACCAGGCAAGAATTTACGAGAGTTTTGCCAGGTTCAGAAGTGGTACTTGAAAATGAACCCTATTCAGTTCGCCCTTCAACATCCAGAACAAATGAAAATGTTCAAATGTGCATTACACTATCATGTTTGATCATCAAAGAACTATTGATTAATTGAAGGAAATAACTGGAATGCCCTGGAGTTCACACACCAAAGAATCCTAACTGAGGATTTGAACATAGACACATTGCATCAAAGATTTTTTCACAACTGCTTTCCAATAATGAGAGGAAGTGTGCCGGAAATTGAAAGGACACAAAGTGACTTGGATTTTTTTTGTCAAAAGTCATAATAGGGGATGATGAATCGTGGTCCAAAATAGCAGACCAGCCAGTGAAAGGTAGCTAGCTTCATTACCCACATTATTATCTGTAAGTGCTGAAGCAATTGCATGAGGCAGTGAGAAAAAATGACCTGAAGCCTGAATTGATGAAAAACAACATGATAATAGTTTCTTAACCCACTTACTTGACTGATTTAGCCGTCAGTAATTTCTTATTCTCAAGAATGAAGAAAGACTTAAAGAAAAAGCGTTTTCATGATGTAGAAGAGGTTAAGAAAAACTCTCTGAGACACTTAACCGCATTAATTCAGAAGAATATAAAAAGTTTTTTGAATATTGGAAAAACCAATGGGATAAATGCATATCATCTATATGGACAATATTTTGAAGGGAATTGATATTTTCAAGATGTTATCTTTTAGAAATAAAATTTAAATAAATAATCCTCTTTTTTAGTACCCCTTTTTATCTTCTGATTTTCCTGTATTTTTAACTCTATGGTCACCATTCAAGAAATCACCCTCATAGACAGGCCCATATAAACTTCAAGGTCTTATTTTCTAATTCCTTTTCTTTTTTTTGCTAGCTAATATCTTTCTTCCAGAAATCTGAAAATAATGTGTATCTATTCTTCCAGATAATTTTACTGTTCAGAATTGATCACTTAATTACTATGAAATATTACTACAAAATAGGATTGATGCTATAAAATATCTTTAGGATCTTTATTGGAATAGTTTTCAATTGCCTTCTTCATTTTATCCTGTTGATATATGTCAATTCATCAAGATGAAGAACATTTCAAAATAATACTGAATGTGATGCTGCAAACTGAGACCTATGATAAACTTCTGTATTTGAATTATCATTCAGTTGGTTAATTTTCTTTAATGGTTGTATACCAAATCTATCATTTTGTTTAGTATATATAGTATAGTTGATGTTTATATAAATATTACAATGAATTAAACTAAGTAAAAAAGATTAACAAATTGATTTGTGCAGGTGAATGAAGAAAATTTTGCTAATATTGTACATACGCGTATTTCATAACAGAAAACGGAGCTTAAATAAATCAGCTGCTGGCAACGAGTAAGAATATAATATTGCAGGGATATTTCTAGATTTGAATCCCGGTGTAATAAGTTAGGCTTTGCATTTCTCATAAAAAATTCATTTTAAATCGTAAAACTGTAACTGTATCGCCATATCATTTCTAAAAAAAAAAATAAAACAATGAAAATTAACAAAATTATTAAAGAGGCTGTGACATGAGGCCATCCTGGTTACTGAAACTTAATAAATTATGTACGAACAGGACAGATTCTCTTCGACTCCTTGGTTCACAAGCTTTTAGTCCTTTGCACTCTAATAATTATAATAATTTCAATAATTCTCTTAGTCGAAACTCACCAACGCAGCGAACAGGACTGATTCTCTTCGACTCCTTGGTTCACATGCTTTTAGTCCTTCGCACTCTAATTATTTCAATAATTCTCTTAGTCGGAACTCACCAACGCAGCGAACAGGACAGATTCTCTTCGACTCCTTGGTTCACAAGCTTTTCGTCCTTCGCACTCTATACTTCTACAATTCTTCTCTCAGGCGTGATTCAACACCGTAGTCAACCTGACCACCTGCCTTTCAGCTCCAGCGTTCTACCAGTTTATATTTTATTCGAGCACCTGCTAACATGTTTCGTAGCGGTTTCAACAAGTACACCTGCCAGGTATCTCTACTAATTACAAAAAGTGCAACCATCAAACTGTAAGGTGAAATTTCTTCTTATTCATATATTTTTTAAACAATTAGACATTAAATAATTCAACTGCTCTCATTTTCTATTGGCTTTGAATAAAGCATTTGTCGGAATTTATATTAATGTTGACTGTTAAAATCATTAATTCTCTTCTATTTCGCTCTGGATCAGCCAGGCTCTATCTACTATAGTGATATTAACTTAAGTGTAATTAGATTTTTTTGTTTTTCATCTACGAAATAATTGTTGTAATTTAAGCACATTAATTTGTGACATTTCATATTTCTTTCATATTATTAAGAGTTAAAAAATGTTAAACTAAATATATATATATATATATATAAAAATAATAATAATTTTTATACCTCCTTTTTTGTTAAAATATTTTCTTTATCGAATTCACTGTTGTTTTCAAATTTAAAAACT
>JAAAKQ030208657.1:0-11691 GCA_010016005.3 Zanna intricata | reverse complement strand
CTTAACCTATCCTCACTTCATTCATTAACATGACTAGCGGTTAGAATATATTTATAATTTTATTTTCTTATTTCAGTGGTGCCATCTTGTAACTAACTACAGTGGTAGATCACAGACTACATCAATATCGAATTTTTGTTATGTCTGTGATGAATTTACACCTAAATCTCAAAGAAAGATTATTTCTGAATTGATAAAAACAGCAGTAATTTAGTCCATTCATCACAGAAAATTGATTTATAATTTATTCCTATAAAACTGGTTGAAAAGATTCTCCTGAACTAACCAAAGTTTTTAATCTGGTTTGAAATGTGCTCTCCAAAGCGCATCTTAGAGTTAGTACATTCTATGAGAACGGACTAAATCACTCTGCAACAAATGTTGATGTTATAAAAATTCTAGGATCACCCATCACCACTATCTTCTACTGTTTTCATTTACTGTTTTACTTGTGCAGAGTGATAATACTTTTTGTGGGAAGATAAGATTGTTCAAGGCCTCTCAAGATCAGTTATATTTTAACATTAATAGCTCCTCCACAATACATCCTGGCTGGCCTGGAACTACCGATGTACAATAAATTACAGGTCAACTCACCTCAGCTTATAACAAGGGACACAACTGCCTACAGAATTGAACCAAGAAAGTTGTTCCATTAATTTATTCATCATTTTCTCAACAGGAGAGGTTTTCATAAAAACAAGAATAAATATGAACTCACTGCTTGTTTTATTATCTTTTTTTTTACAAAGGCAACATCATAAAAAATAACATTATAAAGATAACAATAAAAAAACAATTATTTTAAAATTTGTACTATAACTATTCACAAGATAGTTAAACATTTTATATATATATACATATATATATATATATATATATAACTCACAATAACCACTATTTTAAAGGCACATTAGTTACAAACGTCAAAATAAAAATAACCATTTGTACTTATAAAAAAATCTTAACAAAAGCATGCAAGTCAAAAAAAATTAATTCTGAAAATTTCCTCACTAAATTTGAAATTTACAGATTGCAACTGATGGATTTTGATGTTTATTTCCTCTGATATAGGTTTCACATAAAAATATTACATAGTAGGAAGTTCTGAAAGTAAAAAAAATAATTCACACTTGTTTTTCTATATAGATTAATTTGATCACCATTGGTGAACTAAGATAAGCCAATAAAATATCAAAGTACAATACTACATCCTTATTTACCAATAACAAATAAATATTCCATATGTAATAGAATACTGATGACTGAAAATAAAGCTTGATTATGTAGAGAAATTAATGAATCTTCAATATGAATGTTTTATCCATAATTACTGTAAAGAAAAATGGAAGATACAAAATAACAAATAGTTGTCTCAAACTGATATAATGTTTACTATAGGAACTGTACCTCAGTCGGTTAATCCAGTCATAAAAAGTTGATAGATTAAGAAAATCTTATGAAAATGATTAAAAATAAAGTCATGGCTAATTAACAGGTATAAAAAAAATATGCAAGAAAAAATTAAATGTTTTAAAATTTCCCCTATGTGGGTAAAACACACTTTTCCTCAACAGATATGAGCAGGATGAGGTTATTTTTTTTGAACTTATTATTATTATTATTCTTAAACCCTTTTTTCTCCAGTTGAGTTATCACATCCTTATTGTGGATGGTGATGGTACATTTATGATATGACAGTTGGGGATGGACTGTATTTGCAGTTGTTTGTGGTCTTTTCTTTCCTGACTTGTGAATGCACAATAAGCCAACAGCTTAAGTGTTTTTTGGATATCAGTGTGTTACAAGTTTGCACAATTAAATGTGGTTAGATTAAGAAAGTAAGATATGTGTATACAATCCTTGAATATTTTTGAGGCAACATTTTATTTAATCATAATTTTTGCTATTGTATAAATTCATTTATTTTTTTATAAATTTATGAACAGCTTTTGAAAATTACTTTAATATTTATATTACATTAATGCAAAAATATTAGTAGAAAAACATAAAATAAAAATAAATAGAAAAAGAACAATATAAGTATTATTAAGCCGTTTAAATGTAAATGCAAGTTAATTTATGTATATATATAAGCACTGTGATTTGAGTATTTAAGATAAATAATTTTTTTAATTTTTTTTTATGTGTGTTGGAAGAAAAGAACATAAATTAGCAGACTGAAAAAACAATTGTTCAAAAGCAAAACAAGTTTATGATATGTAAAATATAGATGTATTCATTAATAGTTATTAATTTCTGCTTCAACTTAGGTTGATTTTTTTTTTTTTTAATTCTGTAAATCTGGAAGATTTGACTGAAATTATAACATTATTTAAAATTGGTAACAAAAAGGAATCTCTAAGTAACATTTGATAAAGAAAAGTCCAGTACGAAGGTGAAAAACTATTAATTTGTCTTGCATAGTTTTCGTTTAATAAGTTTTATTAAGACAGTGATCTGAAGTAAAATTCAATATAATAAAATGAATATTAAAAGAAACTGAATATGAAAACTAGAGTATTAAATTCTTGTTCACTCTAGTACTAACTTTTCTAGCTTATGCAAAATATAAACATTTGGTTTTGCTTATATTTCTCTTTTTGTAATAATTTTTTGAAAATTCAAATAATTCATTAACGTATTGACCATTGCGCTAATACAATTTAATATTAAAGAAAATAAAAGCCACCAAAACACTTAAACTTACCATATTAATTCCAAAAATCAATTTTTGCAGGATTGCAAAAAAGAATCATTTATTAATTGCTGTATTGAACAGCAAAATTTGGATATTCATCCATAATAAATTTCAAAATTTTCAGGAAAGAAAACAATTTTGATAAATTAACAAGGTTCTAAATAAGTTTTAATTAAATTATAAAATTAAATAACAACTGAAGATGCAGGATTCTATGAAAATCAATACTCTTGCACATTAAAATAGGGTAATGGAATATTTCAATAACAAAATACCATTAAATAAATCTATCTTAATTATTCATAATAGAAGCACATACACATACGCATGCACACACACACACACACACACACACACACATAGTGAGAGAGAGAGTGTGTGTGTGTGTGTGTGTATGTGTGAATAAACTAGTTGTATACAAAGAATATAAAAAAATTACTTTAAGGTACATATATCATTAATAATTTCAAAACATAATGTGATATGACATCAGGGAAAAACCAGTTATCAAGAATCAAAAAGTTACAGTTACCTAAAGAAATGTGGAATGGAAACTGTGATAATTATAAAATAGTAATTTTCAAACTAAAAGAAAAGTCAATTTACCAATAAATGATTATAAGTCATAATACTTATTTATCTTACATCATTACAGATATGTATATCTACTAATTACATCCCCAAAATGGCAGCATATTAAAAATTACAAAAATAAATATATAAAGGTAACTTAATCACAGCAGTTTGAGTATATATATTAACGACTAAAAAAAAAGAGATTTTTTTAATGGCACGTAAATTATTCCACTTTTTCTTTTACACTAACTTTCAAGTAAAAAAGTAAAGGTAGTTACAAGAAGAAATACAAATTTTCACTGCAGTAAATTACGAAAATATAATTATTAAAAAATTATGATGCAATCATCTGTGAATGGATGAAAGGAAAACAGAATGAAGTAGACTAACAACAACCTCCAAGGAAGAACAAGATAAACGTTTAGTTTATATATATATAAAACGTTTAGTTTATATTATATGTTTATATAATATCCAATAATGATGAAGTTTATTAAAATGCAAACTCCTCTGGGAAGTTAACCACCAGATCTGACCAAAGTGGTTTCTGGAATGGACTTCCAGGAACCTTTGGTGTTCCCTAAACAGAATAGAAACAAGCCAAGGAAGAAGCACAGTTAGAATGGATATATAAAGACTGAAGTTCAATGCCTGTGTGGTGACCCTCAACTGACAATTAGACATATTATAGACGAATGCTTAGTTTTGATTTCAACTGGCTTAGAACTTAAGTATATTTAAATATAAAGGACGAGGTTACACACTAATTTCTAAAATTTAAAAGTAGTGTCTAATATTAAAATAATATAATGCTGATACCATACAATAAGAAAACAGCTGACTTTAATTTTTAAAAAATGTCATGGAATAAGTTCGTGATAAGGTCAAGTTGTATGACATGAAAAACATACAATGCCGATGAAATTGATTTCTTTAAAATTACAACTGTCAAGATTTTTAATTAAAATTTATTTTGTCTCTATACAAAAAATTTAATTTTTAACCTTGTCAAAGTAGAAAGTTTTTGATACCCCAGTGGTTTCTGCTTTGGAAAATATTTATTGTACATACTACAAAAAAAAAAAAAACACAAATCAAACTAAAACAATTTAAAAACAACTAAATAAATGTGTGCAAAGTATAAGAAATTATACCAACAATAACTATTTTTGCAACCTTGGGTTCTACATCTGTTGATACTACTAATTTTGAACAGAAATTTATTATTAAATTTATTTCATTTCTAAAATAGTAGGATCTTGCTAGAAAATCAATGATAGGATTTAAGTTTTCACAAAAACATGAAGGAAAAATCTCAACAAAAAACTAATCAAGACTGCTGTACACTAATAACATTTACGGGAGTCTTTTTTTTGGGGCCATGTAGTCATTACAGTAAATCTGATTCACAACTTCATTTTACAAGGTACGAGATAAAGGAAGGCTGCTAAAAAAAAATAAAAAAATGACAAAAAGAAGGAAGGTATTTGAAAATTCCTTTGAATTTTGATGTAAAGTTTCTATTAATATTGCACAAGGTTCATCACTTTCTTGAACCCAACTCTGAATAATTAAATCTTAATAATTAAAACAAAACAATATTTCATTCAAATTAAAGTACAATAACTATAATGTATATTGACAAATTATGCCATATATTAGTAGTTTTTGTTTTATCTCTATAATATTGATTTCTATCAAAATGCTAAGTAAATGCTAATTACTTCTATGATCTAATTATTTTTGGGGATGTAAAAAAGGAACTTAGTAACAAAGCAACAGAAATGTAATAATATCACAAATTTTTTTTAACATACATACACCTAATTATCTTATAATAAAACTCACAACTACATATTTATTTTTTATCTATGATTAAATGTTACGGTAAATTTTTTATTGTTTGTATACTATAAATGCAATCTGATTCTAGATTATTACACTAAGCAAAGTTTATTAACTAATGTAAAAAAAAAAAAATAAATAAAATAAATGAAAAATTTATTAATCATAAAAGAAAACTAATCTATGTAAATAGTTCAACTTGCCCTAATTTACTTACTACAAAAAAGAAAAAGATTAATTTAATGCACGAGAAATTGCATCAAACAGATTCCAGTAACATAAATTTGAAAACTTTTATAATATTAAAACACATAAAAAGTATACTAACTTTTTTAGAGAAGGATTTTATTTCAAAACACAGATTAGTATAATTTATTGGGTGTAAAAACCAAACATCAGATAATGATAATAAGCAATATAATATGTGGCAGTAGTTCAAGAAATTCACTAATATCTTTGTTCAGTTCGGAACAGACATATTTTCCAGTTTGCTTCTATAAAATTTGATTTAGATATCGGAGTGAATTCATGATGTAGATTCTCATTCTGACATCCCTAATTACAAATCAATGCTGGATATGTCAGAAATGAGGAACATATTGACTAGATAAGAGGGGTTTTAAGTTATAAAAAGTGAGATTCTCTAGACAATATTCTCATCACCATCCTAATGATATGAAAATTCCTTCATATCAAATACCAATGAAAATAATTTGTTCAGCTGATTTTTGTGACTAGGGTTTCTATTATTATTAAAATATGTAAATATCTACCTTGGTAGTGCCAAACTAAGTTGCCTAACAGGAATTAAGATAGTTGGAGAAAACTTTCTTTAATAACAATGGTAATGAAACTTCACTGCAAAAAATAACAAAAAGGGAATATTCAATTTTAAGTTTATCTTTAGCCCTCTGTAGATAGAATAGATGGTAGAGGGCAATGTGAATTTGAAGTTTGAAACCTTTAAAGTGATTTTTTTAAGATCAGGATTATCTAAAATGTTATCAACATACTGTGAAAAAACATGCAAATGGCAAAAGGCTATGTTGAAAAAAATTAAATTAATTTAAAGCTAAGCTAAGTAAAAAGTCAATTTTTTTAAATATTGATCATATACAGAAATTGAAAACAAATAAAGAGGCACAGATTATTGCAATTAATAAAAAAAATGGCTTAGCTTGTGTTATTAATTGAACTATTAAGAAAGTATAATAATGGCAATATGTAATATAACCGATCATATCTAATATATATATATATATTTTTCTTTTATATTAAAACAATGAATTTTTTCATACTAGTTCTAAGAAATAAACATATTTTTAAGCTGTATGATGTATAATTTTAAAAACAGTTAAACTATATTAAATACAATTTCTCCAGGTTTAAATACCTTTTTAAAAAAATTTAAGATATTTTTTTTTATTAACATGTAAATGATCTAATTTGTCTTTATAACTAGCTTACCTGTATGATTTTCATGTTGGTGATGGTTTTTTTTTATAAATATATAGATATTTATATACAATTTTTTTTTATAAAGAAAAGGTTTACATTCACAAACCTCACACATGAAAACATCAGCAACATAAAAATTTTATACGTAAAAAACAAACTATGTACATTAGATTCTTGGGCAATACAAAATAAACCAAAATGTAAAAACAATTTAAACTGCATCACACACACAAACAAATTTTTCAAAAAAAATTCAAACAGCAATGCAACATTTAGCACTGCCAATGGCAATCTTTAAACAAAAGCTAGAGTTTAGTTAGATACTGCTAAAGTTTTTATAATTCCCATCTTAACTGTACCATAGTTAGTCTTTAGATTTTTCCAATTTTTAAAACATTGTATACTTACAGATATCAAAATTCAAACAATGAGAAATTACAATATAGACATAAACAATCTAAAAAAAAAAATCTAGTTCACAGCAAATCATAACAAAAATTGATAACAAAAAATAACTAAACTAATACCTGAATTTATAGTGCTTTTAATGAGCAACAAGATGAAGTTCGGTTACCTCTTTTAGCACCTATAACCGATTTAAATATACTTTTGTTAACCAAGAAAATATTTAGATGGAAATAAAATAATATAGCATTATTAAAAATTAAGTAGATATGAACAAAAATTAAAAATTTATTAAAAATAAGAATATTTTTAAAAAAATTGTAGGCAATTTTCTCATGATTTTAACATGATTACAAAATATTATTTAGAAGCATGCACACAGAAACAGAAAGTAATGAAAACACCAAAAGTAAAAATATTATAAAAATTAAGTACATTTAAATGAATCATAATTAATAAACAAACTCTTTGGAAAGATTTTTAAGAATCAATAATTTTTTCATCAAAACAAAAAGTAACATAACTAGTTACTATAACAATTAACTAAATAAAAATTTTTTTTTACATATTTGATCCTCATTACACTTATTTAAATTATCAACCATTATTAATTAAACATCAACTTCCAAAACTGATTTGGCAGTCATTTTTTAACACAACATGAAATCTTTCAGCTTAAGACATCATTGTAACAGCAAATTCTGTTCTCTGTCTCTTCTTTTCATGATATTCTGGTGAAACATTTTCTAAATTTTCTTTCCCTAATTTACTTAATACAGTTTTTAATTTTGCTTCCATTGTTTTATCCTGAAAACAAATATGAATTTTATGAGAATACATAAACTAAATAGTACCCATTAATATTATGATACATATCCTGGGTAAGACGGTAAAGAGCATCTTTAAGACCTGATGAATTGCCCAATACCTAGAATGTTACATGGAGTAGCATCCTTGAAATTGAAAGATGTGAAGCAAGGTAACCAATAATCACTGAAGCCAGCCCCCATGGTGCGAGTGGTAATGTCTTGGCCTTTCATCCGGAGGTCCCGGGTTCAAATCCCAGTCAGGCATGGCATTTTCACACATGCTAAAAATCATTCATCTCATCCTCTGATGTAATACCTTACGGTGGTTACGGAAGTAAAAAAAAAAAAAATCAAAGAACCAAGAACCAAATTTTAGAACTGAAAAATACATGTAAATTAATAACCTAAATCATCTGTATCAAAAGAATAAATATTATTTTATAATAAAAAAGTTATTAGTCGATCTTGAGCCTGCACAAATTGCTTCACTAGTACTTAAATAGTATTCAAGTTTTATAATCTTCTTGTATAATGTCCCAAAAAGAAACTTTCAGGACATGTTCAACTGGTGAAAAAAAAAAGGTTCATATAAACATAGGTCTGGATACGCTTTGTTTTAGAGTTATGGCTAGTGAAAGGTTTAGACCGGAATTAAGCTTTTCTAATAAAAAACTGTAATTTTTGGAACCCAAATTAAGGAGTAGTTCTGATCATTTCTTATGTAATTTGAGCGGGGAAACCATAAATAAAAAACAAAGCATTTCTAGACCTATATTTTATAACAACTTTTTTCATTATTTTCACCAGTAAAACATGCCCTAAAAGTTTCTGTTTCTTCATGGGAGACCCCTATAGAATGAAGAAAAAGAGCTTTTTTTTTTAAACTATTCAAACCATACCTATTATTTTCATAACATACACTCTTTTATATTTTAATTTTATTTCTTCATTAACAATTTTGAATTGAAGGTATTATATTTTATATTAACTTTTAAATTAACTTGTGATCTTTAAAGTTATTTTTATTATTTTGGCTAATATTTTCATAAAATATCAATGGAAATTGACATTACGATCATTTGCAAAATATAAAAGTTACTAAATCAATCATGGCATTCACCTTAAGATTTTTTAAATTTATAGAACACCTAACATTGTTGTGGTCATGTTTTGGAATCATTTACTGGTTATATGTTATTCATAAAATATTGATATTCAAACATTTTTTATTATATTTTTTTGACTGATAAATACACCACAGAAGTTTACAAAGAAGCTTGTGTATGGAAATACATATGAAAAATGGAAATTTATAGCTATGAAAAATGGCATGACTGACGAGAATTTGAATTCAATATCTTTGGATGAAAAGCTGAGACACTAATAATCCACCATGGTGATTGGTAAATTTATAAAGCAAACTTTAACTAACAGATTACTGAATATACAAATTATTGGATTTTTGTTGATTATTGAATCAACAAAACAATTTATGTTTTCCATTATCATTAAGTAACATTCACTTTAAATTATGTTAAATTACCATTTTGTACTGTATATATTTCAGAGTTTTTATAAGGATTTCAGTTTTTTACTTCCTTGTACTTCGTACAAGAAAATATTGTAATCGCAAAACATTTCAGTTTTCAGATTTCAATAGAAATATCCATTTTGACCATCTCTGAATCTATTTTGACTAGTTTTGGTGTGATATCTGTATGTACATATGTTTCTTGCATAACTCCAGCCGCAGAATATTGAAATTTTTTATTTAGAAGTGTTATAATCTAGTTGTGCACCTCGCCTTTTGATTGCAATCGACTTGACCAAAAATGACCAAAAAATGCCCAAAATAAAAAAAATTTAGATTTTTTACTTTTTATTATGCAAGCAATATCATGGTTTGCATAAAAAAAAATTTTAAATTTAAATTTATCATGCAGCAATAAGCCCTCATTGAGAGCTTTTCAACTATTTATCATAAGTGGTACTTATTTTCATTGGTTCCAAAGTTATAGCCCTATAAAATTTTAATTAATGATTATTTGGATCTTACAAGGGGAAGGCACATCGATTTGAATCCAACTTCATTTCCTTTTCTTTTTAATTTAAATTTATTAGCATGTTAATAATTATTAGCCTCTAATTGCAAAAAAAATGTTAGAACAAATTACAATTAGAAAATAACAATAAAAATATATATATATATGAAAATATCATAAGTTATTAGAGAAACAGAATTTTTTATGTACTTTTAAAAATGTGTATATGTAATTTAATAGGCGTACAGGGAAGTCATGTGATGTCCACATTAGATTTTTTTAATATTTTACTCACATTAAATGGTAGTACACAAATCAACATTCTTATTAATATGTTTGTTTTCCATGATGAAAGATTCACGTCTCGTCCTCTTCCACTGAAAATGTGGACATTCTGTTACGAGTACACGATGGATTGAAAAGTAAGAGAAGTTATATCTCAATTAATGAAGTGTTTTAGACAGTTAATAAAGTGTTCAAATGGTGTGAACATGTCAGCAATGTTACACTATCTTTGCTACAGTGACATTTTGCCATAGAATACTAGACTTATATAGTTTTATTTTCTTCAAATGATAATTCCTTTCACAAACTTATTTCACTTATAATATTTTACAGTATCATACAAAAATATTATTATATAAAATTACTAAGACTAATTTTGAAATTGATTTACAAGTTAAGGATTAAAAATATTCCATGCAGTAAGTTAGGCTGATAGTAAATAATACCAAAAACTTCTGAATGCTTTTGTGTAATAGAATAAACATATTATAATGTGCAAAATACAAACTTTTTTCTATTTAGTCAAATTTTATATGTAAAAAAATTGGAGAATACAGTAGAACCTCTGTTAACTGAAATATCTTTACTCCAAGTACCATTTAATCAAAATAACACACAAAAAAACTATACATCCCTCATTTTACATGAATATTTATTTTCTAGATGAACAAAAAAAAAAAAAAAGAATTAATGTAATAAACATTACTTGTAAAGTATGATTTGTCATAACAGTCAGTTTAATTTGAAGTAGAAAGGAAGTATAAATGTAATAAACATACTTGTAATGTGTGATTTGCCATAATAGCTCTGTTTAATATAAAAGGTTTCCTTAATTTGAAGTAGAAAGCAAGTACAGATGACAGGTCAACTATCTCTTAAACCCCTTTAATTAAAATGGGGATAATGAGCTTGCTACTTAAGTTAGGTGATTTAGGTACTTTCAGTAGTTCATATCGTCCACTCAGTTGTGCTAGGTTATGGTGTTTGTGGTTTTTGTGAAACGTTGTATGAACTGAGTTTAATAATTTGTACATGTCAACAAAACAGAAAGAGGGATAGCAACTGAAGAAAAATTGGATGCAATCAGAAAAATTAAAAATTGTGAAATTTTGCAAATTGTGGTAGACGACTGATATTGGTATTTCTACTATTTCTGATTGGATGAAGATGAAAAATAAGTTAGAAGGGTATGGGCGATTTTAAAACAGAAATGGATAACTTTTTCCAAGGATACACAAAAGATCAGATTTACAAGGTCATTTTTAATTACCAGGTGGGCTGAAAAGTTTGTAGGCTGACACATAGATGGTGCTACTAGTATTAAATCCATATTTTTAGTTAGCCCTAACCTTTAAAAGACACGTGTATAAATTTGACAGCAGTCGTACTATTAGTTTGTGAGATATAGCATTTTGAGTGAAGCAACTTTTGTTGGTTTGAAAAAAGTGGATAAAAAGGAATTTTGTGTGTTAATAAAGCATTACTTTTTGGCGAAAAAAAAAATACTGTTGAAGCCAAGGCTTGGCTTGATAAACATTATTTGGACTCTGCACCAGGAAAATCAACTGTT
>JAAAKQ030208646.1:0-11692 GCA_010016005.3 Zanna intricata | reverse complement strand
TGAGAAGTATGGTTAATTGAAACCCAACCACCAAAGAACACCGGTATCCACGATCTAGTATTCAAATTCGTATAAAATTTTTCTTTTTTTATCTTTACTAGGATTTGAACCTTAGAACTCTCGACTTCGATATCAGCTGATTTGCGAAACGGGTAACCTGCAACGGTTTTTGTCGTTGTATGGTAATGTACGTGGTTAATTTTAAACGTTTATAATGAATTATTATTTTACCTGATTTAAGCGCATTTTAAGTCTGCGTTATTTTTTTTTGAAAAAGTTATCTTAATGATGATAAATTCCACTCGTCAACTGCTGATACAGTACGAGTATAATACGACTTTTTATCTATTACAGTATCTCTAGATCGATTTAAGCAAAATTTGCTCAAATTATCTTAACGCCCTTCTGATAAGGGTGAGAATCGGTTAAAAAGAAAAAAAAATGTAGTAAGTCTATAATAGAATATTAATTTAAAAATATCTCTTAAATGTAATTACATTTCTCTCTTGCGTTTGCGCTTGATTTTCCGTTTGTATTAGGTATTTGCGTTTTTCAGTACCGATTTTATTTTAGTTGTGCTACCTATTTTAAAAAAATTTAAAGAAATTTCATAATATTAAAATGCTGTTTTTGCGTTCCGTTGACCTATTTAATTTTGTGTACAATACGTTACGTAATAACGAGGAAATCTGAATCGGTAACACAATATTTAAAAGGATACTTTTGAAAGATGATAACTAGTATTAAAACGTACGGTTTAATAAATTTAAAATAAGTAGTGGAGCAAGAGTGTACTGGATCGGGGTACTTCTGATGAAGCATTCTGGCTCCACTTAGGTTTGAGAGGTCGCGATCGGTTGGGGTAGGGGAACTCGAGCATTTTTCTATGTGCATGCCGCCCCTTTAGGTTAGGCTAGTATGGCGGGACGGGTAGTCTCCTGGAGGAAGGACGTGTCGGCTCACCACAACCGGGGGGTCGTCACAACCTAATGATCCCAGGAGAACTCCGAAGGGAGACCCCGCTGGAGTCCAAACAGGAAGGGCAAAAGGTTAGGTTAATCTGCTGCCACGACTTTCAGGGTCGGCTGACGACATGCCGAAATGCGATTCCAGCCGCCCTGGGAAAACGGTGAGGGAGGTTTAGTCGGTAGGGTGTAGGAACAACTTCGTACATGGTCGTCATGTTACGGAGCCTACTTAGCTTTATGCTAGGCCGGAGCAGCTGTGTTCTGGTTTCGAGCTCGACACACCCCACGAAGACCTTGTGGTGCGCGCATAAATGCATCCCTCATCTTCATCTTCCAAAAAAAAAAAAACAAATGATTAGAGGAAATCACATACATTTTGTATATTTCTTTTCTGTTTTTGTTGCCAAATCCGGGATACGACTGTCATCATGATATATATATCAGGGAGGAGTGTATTAAGTAGACACGATTATATTTGTTTTCCGTATAATTTACTTCTTTTTTTTTCTATCAAATGAACATGATATTCTTACAATAGTACGGTTATGATTTACGACCGTTTTTATGTATACAGTTCGTATAGACTGGCAGCATGTAAGCGGTTTATTTTGTGGAAATTTCCAATTAACTGATTTAGAAAAGGCGAGCTCGTTTAAACCTTTCAGTCTTCAAATTGTCATCAGAGGATTTTGAGTTAAGTAGATCGTTATTGTATTTATTTCACGATTAATTTTACACGATAGGGTGATGTTCTTCTGCACCGCGTTCGACTCTCCTAAATTTTTCCATTAAATTTATTTTAAATTTGCGTAGAGTAGAATTTTATTACAGTGCGATTCGAAGTACAGAAGCTTTTTTTTTCGGTTTAAATTATTTGAAGTTCATTACGAATAAATGAATGTTAAAACCGATTTCTTGTTTTTCGTTAATAATTTGGCCTTTTTTTTACTTTTGTGTAGAGGAGGTAAATACGGTTATAATAATATTAATAATTGTACGACAGATTCGTGTAACGTGTTCAGTATTTTGAAATTGTACCGATCGAGTGAATTCCCTATTTTTAGATCGATGTATTTTAATAACAACGTTGTCGTTATTATTAATTTATTTTACGAAATGTTATCGTAAAAAATGATATTCTGGTAGGTAAAGAATTTAAAATTGTAAAGGTGAGAAATTTTATTTGAAAAGTGCAGTTAATTGCGATTACAGTCGAATTTGATTCCTAATATATATTTATATACACAACTTTTTTTTTTAAAACTTTAAGCTTAAAATTATACGTTTACCGTAATTCTAAATAAATTTTTGAGGTGAACATTTTTGGCTTTTTTTTTGCGAGGTACTGAAGAGTAAGGATTATCAAAAAATTAAGATTTTTTGCATTTTAAATGCAAAGGATAACTTGCGAGGTGGATATAAATTTAAAAAAAAATCTTTTTACCACAGACTATTAGTGAGGGATGAGTAAAAGGTTTTTATATTTGTTTGAAGGTCTATTATCGATGTAGTAAATATTTCTTTATCTGTTTAGCTTCCGGAACTACCGTAAGGTAGTACTTCAGAGGATGAATGAGGATGTTGTGTACGAATGTGAATGAAATGCAGTCTTGTACAGTCTCAGGCCGACCGCTCCTGAGAAATGTGGTTAATTGTAATCCAACCGCCAAAGAACACCGGTATTCACGATCTAGTATTCAAATCCGTATAAAAATAATTACCTTTACTAGGATTTGAACCTTAGAACTTTTGACTTCGAAATCAGCTGATTTGCGATGTCGCGTTAACCACTAGACCAGCCCGGTGGGCGAAGTAGCAATTGTGGATTCATAAAACTCCTAACTTCTTTTCTGTGAAGCAGTATAGCTAATACATATATATATATATATGTGTGTGTGTGTGTGTGTAATTCTTTTAGTAGGGTAGTAGGGTAAGGGTTGAATATTAAAGAAATTTTTTTTTTAATAATTTGTGATTTCAATAAAAAAAACTTCGACTTTTGTAAGAACGATTTTTTACTTGAGTACCCCAGTGTAGATGTGACATTTATTTCGGCTAAAACACCCCATTCTGTATTCCAATTTTGCACTTTGAATGAATTGTTAATTTATTATAAAGTAATAATAATAATAATAATAACGAGTTCGGTTAAATTAATTATTAAATCGTTTGAATTATGTAAGTTTTAATTAACCTCTCTTAAGTTGAATGTTATGAAATCGTTAGCGTTAAATAATTTACTGTTTCCGCGTTTCAAGGAAATTGAACATCAACAAATTAAAAAGGTTGTTTTCGTTTTATATTTTAATTGCACGTAATGAAGCCCCTTCAATTTTAAATGATTATTAGCATTTTATTATTGTATGCGCAAACCGTAGGTTCCTTGCTCTTCTTCCCGAATCTGTTTTTATTCGCGATGCGTAATACGTATTCGATGCTTTCTGGATGCGGTTCGAACACGTCATATACTTTTATTAGCTTATTCGTTAATTATATGTGTAAGAATTGACTTATCTCGATAGATTCGTATAGACTCGACAGAAATCTTCATACACCAGTCGAGTGCAGCTTTCTTGATTGAGGGCTGTTAGACGTTCTCATCTCTTATCGAGAAATGACTGTATGGTAAGTTGTTACAGCCGCATATCGATAATGCGGTTCTTGTTATTACAATAGATTTGTTTCCGGGAATGTTATTTAGGAGGAGCTGTTAGTGTTAAAATATAATTAATTTTGACGATGTAAGAATTAAAATCCTCTCGCGCAGCGCTAATTACTCCGACAAGTTTCACGATTCGCAGTTAATCATTCACGACCGTATGTTATCTTTAATGACGTTTTTCGTAACATTATAAAATCGAGGATGAATCTCGTTTAAAAAATAGTTTTAATTCGCCATTTTTTCTTATCTTCTTATTTAAATTCAAATTTATTCTATATTACATCACACGCTTTCTTTTTCGTCGATCTCTGCCTCCTGCCCCATATTTCGGGGGGATTTCGTTCTGTTTCCTTCTGGTAATAAAAACGAAAGAGAACTACCCCCTAGCTCGAGACTTTTAGAATTGAAATCGCCAGTCAGAATAACAGGTTTCCTGGATCGACGTATACAGATCTCTAAGTCATCGACGTATTGAATGAATTGTTCCGTGCCGGATTTCAGAGAAACATAGCCCACAATCAGTGTGTGGCCCGTTAATATCATGGAGACAGATCCGTCACTTCTAATGACACTTGACGTGGCAAATCATCCCGAAACAGACAAAAAGGCCGCATCTCCGGAACTATCAACTACTTAGCGGGGCGCCGCAACTCTCCGCATGTTTGGCTCTATTATAGTCGTAAAGTCAGTGATGTGGTCCGCCAAATAAGATCGCCTTTTTAGTTGTAGGATTGGCCCTACAACTTCTGTAAATCCCTAATCTCTTCCAATAGGAGTTCTGGACGGCGCGGCGTTGAGCTTGCCGTAACGTCCAGTTCTGCGGACTCATATCGACGAAGTTCTAGCGAACTTCTTGGTATGATAAATAAAAGAAAAATCAAGATTTTGTTTTTTATCGCTTAAATATGAATGAATTAAAATATATAAAACAGGTTTTTAATATTTACAAAAAATTATTGTATTCGAGTTAAACAGACTTAAAATGGGGGGGGTGTAAATTGATACTCGTGACTCGCACAACTACATTTTGCAACTTTTATTGCGGACCGCGAAGTGGGGTGTGGGTCGTGTTTTGGAGGGCTGGGTTAAACCCCACTTTGATGGGGAACAAATTTGTGGATCCAAAGAGATGATAATAGAAAAAACCTCAAGTGGACGTCACATGACTTCCTTGTACGTCTATTAATTACATATACACATTTTTAACTTATTTCATTTGAAAGTGAGATACGACCTCCAGTTTTTAATAAAGTGGACAGTTACACAGTTTATAAAATATTAGTTTTTATTAATATTTATACAAGTATTAATCCAACAATCTTACCTGAAATATTAAATTGAAGTAAAAAATCCCTTTATTACTCTTTAAGTAAAGGTAAGTCTTACATATCTATCTAATACTATGACGTGGAAACCACTCATACAAATGTGATGTGGAAACCACATCACATTTCCTTCCTTGTGTGCCTAGGGATGATTTCCTTGTATGCCTATTAAATTACATTTACACATTTTTAAAAGTACATAAAAAATAGTTGAATTTTCGTATTTAAAAAAAAATTTTTATTGCTGTTGTGGAATTATTATTTATTGTAATTTTTTTTTGTTACCATCAGAGATTATTAATTATTAATAAATCAGTATATTTAAATTAAAAAATAAATCTTAAAAAAAAAAAGTTAAAATCAAGGAAAAAGGAGATGAAGTCGGATTCGAATCGATGTGTCTTCCTTTTGTAAGATCAAAGTATTTCATAATTAAAATTTTATTTGGCTTTTAACTCTGGAACCAATAAAAATAAGTACTACTTATGATACTCGTTGAAAAGTTCTCAATGAGGGCTTATTAATGCATTTAAGAAAAAGTCCAAAATTCAAATTTTTGGGCTTTTTGGACACTTTTGGTTCAATCGGTTGCAACCAAAAAAGGAGGTGCACAACTAGAAGTTACAAAAGTCATAAATTCATAATTTCAACATTCTATGGCTACTTGATTACGAGTTATGTAAGGTACGTACGTCAGACGTCGGTCCACTTTTTGTACAATTTTTTTTTATCACTTCGTTTGGTTTTTTTTATTTTGGAATTGTAGAAAATTCAGCATTATATAAATAAAGTGTGCCCTGTTGTTTCATAAATGGAGGTTGATTAAGTAGTTTAAATAATAAATTTAGGTTAAAAAGTTGTAAAAAAGTTTCGACCACGTTAAGATTGTGTATGTACGTACTGTATTAAGAATGTTTTTATATACTGCGCGTATTAAGTATACGCTCGTGTAATGGCGTCTAATTTTTGTAGTCTATAATCGTATGCTGCAGTGGATACAGCGTTATCGTACATGACAATACAGTACCGTACAGTACTGTGTATATATCGATCGTCGCGTCATTAACCGCCAGAAGGCAAGGATTTTTTAATAAGTACCCGACACCTAAGTGTTTACGACGTTGTTACGAACCCCATTTTTACGTATCTGTATATAACATATATAACGACCGTGTTGGATTATTTAGTTTAATGAGGCGAGTCCTTCAGCCGTATATAATTGCGGGGGTTGTTCTTTAACATTCTCGAAACATTTTTTTTTTTTAAAGTCCGAGTTATGCGGCCTTTGTAGTAATTTTGTTGTCGAAACGGTACTCGTCGCTGACGCCGCGCCGATAGTACGGGGTAATTAGCGATACACACGCACTCGGCCGCGGTAGAAATGTTTTTGTAAACCTGCTTCGGTTCCAAATGTAATGAGTGAAACGAGTTATAATTTTCGAAACAAAATTGGAAATTTCTTAATATTACTGTTGTTTTTATCTTGGATATTCCATCTTTAGATTAAGTCATCGATTTAAATACCTTTCATGAACCGTTAACATACGCTTTATTTTGTAACTTTTCCGATGGAAATCGAGATAAATTATTACGATAGTATTATATCCTGAAGTTTCAAAATCGAGATGTTATAATTTGTATCGCGAGCGCGACTTTACGCGAAAGCACAGCCGCTGTAGTCTCCAAGTCGGGCCGAACGAGCAGCATCTCTCAGCCGACAGACCTCCACTGGAGATTCTGAAGACCGGTCGGTTTTATATTCGAAAACTTCATGAATATAGATCGAGTATAAAATCGGTAGTTTTGTTTAATACTTGTGATTAGTTTCCGTATAGTAAATTTATAGTAAACGGCTGCGCAGCCGTTACAGCGGAAATATTTCAATAGTCGTAACTCGAAAAAAAGCGTTTAAAATTTGGTTTAAAGGAAAGATAAGAAGAGAAACGGTGCGGCGTGATAAAGGTAAGAAAGGAATTGGGCGAAAAGGCTGCTGTTGAGTTTGAGTTTCCGGGTGTCCGGAACACAGAAATGTGTTTTTTACAGCGGTACGGTTTTACTCTCGACCTTACTCTTTACCGCTCCCGCGGTTTATTGTAATTAATTTTCGCATAAGTAGAAGACTTTTTCAAACTAAAAGTTGCACGGTCCCCCGTTAGCGATTTGAAGATATCTACGATTCTTTTGTCGTTTATGTTTCTTAATATCGGATTATTATTCTGTAATGATAAATAGCTTGATGTTATTTTGTTATTCAAGGCGTTTTCGCTTAAAACTACAAGAAAATTTCTTATAAAACGTAATACGTGGTCCTCGTTCCTTTGAGTCTTAGTTCACGATAGATGATTTGAAATCTTTTTCTTTTAGCATTTTATTGTTTCTTCTTTCTTTCTATCCGGTTAACAGCCCTTAAGCTGGTTGGCAGTAGCTGTCCACTCTTCTCTTTAGTTCCAACTACGAATTACAGTTCATATCATCCATTATCTGTTTTATGAAATCTAAACGTGGTCTTCCCCTACAATTTTTCCGTTCCACCATTCCTATCACCCTTTTAACTAGCCTTGGTGTCTAAGAATATGTCCTATTAGTTGCACTCTTCTTTTCAATCGTTTTAGCAAGCTTCTCTCTTCATTAGCTCTCCTAAATACCTCCTCATTTTATACTTTTTTTATCCGACTTATCTTCAGGATCCTTCTATAACACCACGCTTGAAAATCCAAAAGCCTCCTTTTTTTCGGCCTCACCAATTGTCCATGACTCACTACCATATAATGCAATACTCCATTTAGTCATATTAATATGGGTTAAACCTACAAAAAAATGCGGCTAAACGAAAAAGAAGTAAAAAAACTTTTGTAGTTATGTATATATAATCGAATTAAAATCGGGCATTAAAAGTAATCAAAAAAATACTTTTTCAGTTTTTTTTTTTTTAACTTTAATAAGATGGACTTAAATAATTAAGGGTCTGTAAATTTCGTGACTTAAATTTTGATGTTGCTACTAAAAGTTAAAATTTAAATGAATGAAAAAATATAATTTACAATTTTTTATGTTATGTTCAAATGGGTTTTTTTTTTTCTTAAGCTTAGTTCTATTTTCAAATTATAATTTCGTATTTGTATCGGTAAAAAATAATTAAATGAACGTATTCCATCTGTAAAATTAATCAAATTATTCGGTTATAATTTTCAGAGTTGTGTAGGTTTAAGAAAGAAATAATAAATAGTCTAGATAAATCCAGTTTTGAATGACATATGTAGGGTGTTAAAGGCTTTAAAAGGTTTCCATTCTTTATCGGTGTATTCCTCTCTTAAAAATAATGAAAAATGTTGATGTAAACATAGGTCTTTTGAAAATGCTTTGTCTTCGACTTAGCGACTAGCGAAAAAATGTCGGTCGGTTTTCTATTCGTAAACTTCATGAATACAGATCGATTATAAAATCGGTCTTTTTGCTTAATACTTGTAATTTGAATTATGTAGGTTTAAGAAAGAAATAATAAATAGTCTAGATAAATCCAGTTTTTTTAAGAGGATGTAGTATTAAAGAGTGTAAAATTTTATTTTAGAGGGAAAATCAGGTGGGAATACTGGTTATTAGAAATATTTTAATGGTATTTACTGATATTTTTAGTGTAGTTTAATTTAAATTGTATTCAGGTCATGAAATAAATTATTCTGTTTTCATTTTAATGTACAGACTAAGTGTTCTGTTTAAATTAAAATAATTTTTTCTTTTCTAAATTACCTTTAGCAGAGATGGTTAGTAATAGTCATATTGTAATATTTTGTTGTTTCTCTCTGTGTGTGTGTGTGCGTGTGCGCGCGCGCGCGAGAGAGAGAGAGAGAGACATTGTGCGCGTGTATGAATTGTGCATCCGCTGCAAGCCCCAGGTTTTGATACAAAAACGTTGCGTAGCTGATCTTTCGGACAAAGCGAACTTCCTGTGTATCTTATAAATAACCACAAGCCACGTCCTGTGTCCTGTTGAAAGCAGGCAGAGGTCACCGCACATCTCTAAAAGAGTTGCTGTATTTATTTTCCTATTCCACGCTTTAATAATGAAGTAATTCTTTTGTATTTTTAAACGATTTGTGGTAAGAGAATTTGTGAGAAAAATGTCCTGATCGATTTTATCGATTAAAACATTAACATTTTGAAAAATAACAGAATAAAAAAAAAATGCTTTCTTAAAAAGAATAAAATGTAGTTAACGTATACGTGTCGCCGAGTAACCGCTAGCTTGGCGGAGTGCGGATGTATCTGTAGACTAACAACGGCTTTAGGTAAGCTATTTGATTTCTATGAAATTAATTATCTAGTAGAATTATTTTAATAAAATTATAATTCGTTACAAATAAAAGAAATTTTTTTAATGTAATTACCCGGGTGAATAACTATCTGTTGGCCCGATTTAAATTAAATTCTTATGATTACATTAATCGGTTAAGACGCGATGTAGTTATATTTAAAAATAAAAAAAAAGTCTAAAAAATTATTTTATTTACGGGAAGGGATATGTTATTTGTATATAATAAATTTAGAGTAATTTTTGCGTCTAGTATTTTGACGGCTACTCTAGTAAAGGGAAACAGGAGTAAAAAGTGACCTTTCTTGCGACACCGTGGCGTATGCCAGATCTTATCTCGGTTGCCCACCGGTCTGGTCTAGGGTTAACGCGACATCGCAAATCAACTGATTTCGAAGTCGAGAGTTCCAAGGTTCAAGTCCTACTAAAGGTAGTTATTTTTATACGGATTTGAGTACTAGATCGTGGATACGGTATTCTTTAGTGGTTGGGTTTCAATTAACCAAACCTCTCAGGAGTAGTCGACCTGAGACTGTACAAGATACGTTTCATTCTCATACATATCATCCTCTGAAACAATACCTCACGGTAGTTCCGGAGGCTAAACAGAAAAAAGAAAAATCTTATTTCGGTCATAAGAAAAAAATCATTCTAATCGATTAAATTTTTTTCATAATTTTCATCTATTTGAAATATATCGTAATTTATTTAGAAAGCAATAAATCTTTTCGCTAATAACGTTCTGTTTTGTTCAAAGACAGACCGGAACAGTAGTTATGTTTTCAGTCGCATCAACATTTTTCCAGGTTTCAATTGTTGTAGGCGTTCAGAAGTATCGATTGAAATACTGGAAATAGATTCACTACGTGAAAACATAAGTAAAATATTCGTTTGAAAAGAAATTATGTTGATGAAACCATTTTCCATAAACTATCGTTATAAATTCAGTTAACCGTATTCGTTTTATAGAAGGTTATATTTTATCGGGTTAAGAATTTAATCCAAATAGGAGTATTCCCCTAATCCATTTCTAGAGAGGGATCGGTCGGTACAGTCTTCTGCTATACGTAAAGGTTTGTTTTTCCTGAATATTTCATCCGGAGCGCCTCAATATGTCCCGACTATCCTATTCTTTCTAATCCGCCTCTACTATCGGAGATCAGATCAGATATCGTCTTGAAGTAGTCTTTGTTTCCACCGCTGCGTTTGGCCTTCATCTTTCCTTACATGATATTTTTTTCTCGACTTTATTTGTCCCAAATATTCCTTTGTTCTTTTATTCACCTTTAGAACTTTACATGTTTATCAGATCTTACCGGAATTTCAACGTCAGTTATTGGATGAGGTATTCTCAACGTTCGTCGGTATTAAAAAGCTTTCATGTTTTTTTGATTTTGGATTTGTGCATGACCCGTAAAACAGATTAGAAAACACGTAACTGTGCGACTTACGGGCCCGAAGAATAAACTGGATACTGCAGTTAATTTTCTTGGCGATTTCAAGATGACTTCGACAGTCGCAATTCTCGGTAGTAATTTTTAGTCTCGTAAAAAGCATACGATGGCCATTCTTTATCATGTTTAGTTTTAATGACACCTTACAGTGAATTCTCGCCTTAATCTTTCTAATTTCGATAATCCACGGGAACCTGTTGATTGAACCTTAGCCGTTGGCATTCTACCCAGATTTGTAGCCGTTCTCTGAGAAATATCATTCGATCGCCACTGCTGGCGTTTCCTGATTGAAGGCGGTATGAGGTCGTAATGTTTCTTTTTAGTTTATTACTAGTCCAAAATTTTGAATCTTTGTTTTGTAAATTGAACGTTATAATAGTTCAGTTTGTATTTTCTTTTTCTTATTGCTCAACCCAGGGGAGCGTCCTTGCTTCTAGCGGGCTTTCCCATTCGCCGGCTGTCAGTCCGGCGCGGTAAGTCAGTCCACCACCGGGTTTGGATCTTATTCAAGTGCCTTGCCTCTAACCGTGTACAGAGGCGGGCAGTTCCCAGCTCCCATCCCGACTGCTGGGTCTCGGTCTTTTCTTTTCATGCACACTCTAATAGAGAGCGCTCCCCGCTGTTTCGGGTCTTTTTACTTTTTTTTTTCTTTCAGTTTTTGTTATTTATTGTGTTTATACACAGAGCTTGATTTTTGTAATGTTTTTTCAGACATTAAGTTTTGCATGATTTAGTAAAAATATTTTTAATTAAAGTGTCTTATTATTTGCACACGTAGAATTTATTTTTGACTTTAATGTGATGTGTGTTACAAATTAGTGACTATATATTATTTGGTTTTCGTGTTAGTACCGATTGTAATATATAGGGTGTATCAAAACTGCACGGCAATATCTCGGAAACGGGATTCTATATCTAAAAATAAGAAAAAAGTTTCCAATAAACATATGCCTGAAAACGTTTTAGAAAAACTA
>JAAAKQ030208635.1:0-11692 GCA_010016005.3 Zanna intricata | reverse complement strand
GCCCACCTGACCGACTACAGAACGATCTCAGTCTTGGAGTTGTTTGGAAAGGTTGTGTCCTCTCCCATACACACACGTGGACACCCTCATCTCCTCACACACACACACACACACACACACACATATATATATATATATATATATATACACACGCACAACAATCTCTCGTCTCATATACACACACGCACACATTCACTCATATACATACAAACACAAGTTTACACACACACACACAGACACACGCGCACGCACAAACGCACACACACAAACACACACACACATACATTCATACAAACATAGATACATTCATACATACATACATACATACATAGACACACACACACACATTTATCCTGAAGTGATTTCGTATATGTCTGATCTTCTAATGCCTGCAGTGACTCCTGTAGGTCACGTCCACTCCGAGTCATGGAGTGGCTCGGATGTGTCGGTTCTCTCTGTACTTGCATGGCTCCGGGTACTAATTCTCTGACAAAACCTTCCAGAAATAAACAACATTGAAACATAAAAAGGTGAATATTCCGTTATTAGTTTTTACAAAAAGTTTATCACAATTTTTATTTCATAGTAAACTGTGTTTAGAATATAAAAAAGAAAATGTAAAAAGTTTTAATTTATATTATACAATTAAGAATCTATTTACTGCTAATTCTGTATTAGATTAGTATTAGAATAACATTATATGCATAGAATTTGTAATCTGAAAAAAATAACCAAAAATAGGTTTAAAAAAACTATTAATTTATTATTTACGCCTGGTCAGGGTTCCGCCCCCTAGACCCGACGCTTTCGTTATCCTCATTGTTATATTTTACAGATACTCATAAAAAAAAAGGAATTAGTCATTTTATTTCATTATATTTCTATTGCCATGATGACAGAAAGTTAATGAATTAAGAATTCATTTTTGTTTCTTTAATGGATATTTTACTTCACAACTTCCCCTCCAAGAAGGCTAGGCCTCAATCTACGGCTTAAAACCTTTCTTGTTATAACCCGAATGTATTCTGAAAATTCCAAAGAGATCGGTCGTTTATTTCTTGATTAATGTTGTTGCAAACAAACAGATCTACAAGATTCCTTCCCCTTTATATATTAGATGAATGCTCCACACATTTAATAAAATAAAACAAAATATGGACTAATAAAAATATTATTGGCATACAGATTTAAATAAGTAGCTTGATTCATTTAATTTTTTTTTAGTAATCCCCGGAGAAATGCGGTCATATGAAATTTTTAGGCCGTTATGTTTGAGGTCTCATGTTTCATAAACTGAAAAAAAACTGAATAAAATATGTCCCAAAACTTAATTTCCCATAGTTTTCATGATATTCAATGCAAAACAAAAAAAAAATAAAAAATTGGTGACTAAAAACACATCTTTTTACGTACAATAACTTTGAATTATAACTTGTAGAAAATTTAATTCTCAGAAAACTGATGTAATAAAGTCTATGAGAAACAAACAAAAAAATCAACTTTTATTATAAAAACGAAACAGACTAAAACTTTTTTTCTTACTGTTTACGTTGCAATGCTTCATACAATTTAATATTATTTGTCATGGGACTTAACTGTTAGTTTTTAATTCGGTTCTTGTGTTCATGTTCTATATTTTATTTCGGTGCTAACCATATGTAGTATGTTAGCTTTAGTCTTAGATTTTTAATTTTTTTGTTATCCGAGAAGGGGCCGTTTACACATCTCTCAGATTTCCTTAAATTTAATTTTGTTTATTTTCTTTTTATATTTTTTATGTTTGATATTGCTTTTTAAATAAAATATTCATTATTAGTTTTAACTACGTTCTTGGTATGTTAGCTGTGATACTAATGATAAGGATTTTTAATATCATTTCTGATTTGTTTATTTTGGATGATGATAACGAAACCGTTTTTTGCCAAAAAAGCAAAAATTTTCGTGAACGCCTCTGGTTTTACGTGTGAATTCTCTAACACACCTTGCAAACAGATATCCTTATCTTTTCGTTCGATCGTTCATCTTTACTTGATGTAGACGAAAATGTGTTTAATATAAAAAGAGAAACTTAAGTATTCACTTCTTATGTTACGAATATTCTTAATTAATGTTTCTTACATGCAATCGTGTAACTTATTGTTTATTCATTTGCATGTATGTACACATATCCTTTCGAGTTCAAAAGGATGCAATTTCCTCTTAAGGTTTTTTTGCAGTGAAAATTAAAAGGTCTCGAGAACAACACTTAAAAGTGGCAGGAATTGATCTAAAGGAAGACTTTCTCTCATGGCAATTTTATGTCTCATGCTCTTGGGTGAGCTCACCCAGTAGTAGTCTATTCAGAAAGAATAGTAAAGTAATTTACAAGGAAGTAATAAAATCCTCACCAGAATCTCTCCTAAACTCAAACAGCAATGATACAATGATACGCTTATGCATTTTCGTGTACGTACGCGTATGCTAAAAAAAAGGTACATCTACTATTCGTATTTATATAACTTTTTTTCCGTAGAGTACTTTTTTCAACTCGTGCACATTTCGCACTGTTGTATTCATCTCTTTTTAAGATACTTTGTTTTTTTTAATCGTTACTTAATTTTTGTATTTAAAAAGAAATAAGCTTGGCGTTGATTAATTAGTCTTTGTATACATGTTAAAATTCTGATTAAGTATTTGCCAGCGAATATATTGTCAGAATCAGCCTCGACGGGATAGCTATAAATAAGTTAGAGCATAGTATTTATCATATGAAATCATTGTAATTAGTATGTGTTTCTGCAATAATAGTTATTCTAAGAAATTTTTATTGTGTTGATGCCTTTATTTCGTGTGTAATCTTCTTTAGTCTTGCACTCTTTACGTTAGAATGAACATTTAATGTAAAGCCTTGTAATAACATCGTTAGAATAAATACCTAACGTTATATTAAAGTTGAATTTATTAAACTTTGTTTGTTGGAAGGCTTATCTGACACAAGTTTTGTACTCATTCTATTATAGAAAGAATATGTAAACTAATTAATTTGTAAAATAATAGATTAGCTTGTTTTTTTTTCCCATAAATATTCGTTTATAAATAACTGACGTAGTCTCGTCACGTCACGTCTTCGAGTACATATATAACGAAGTAACTCGCTGGAGTATGCAAGTGAAAGTCTTAGGTATCCAAAATAATAATAATGAATTAAATGTTTTTAAGACTTAGCTCACAGAATTTCTATAAATTTTAAAACATTAGATTTAGATAAAATTAATTTAAATTATTTCCTATCTGTTAGAAATTATAAAATTATACTAGTGGAATATCTACTTGGATTTTTATATTGTATTTAATTTTGGTAATTATTATTTTTGTAATGTTTTAATATTGAAGTAAAGATCATTTGAGCCTGTTAATCAACAGCCTCCAGATGCTTTATTTGGGAATGAAAGAGTGTAATATTTAGGATATATAAGCATTATAACTCTTGTTTATGACTGGAATAAAATTAAAGTGAAATATTAATGTATATTAAAGTGTCTTACTCACATCAATAGAATGAACATATTACTTTCTTTTTCTATTTAGCCTCTAGAACCACCGTAAGGTATTACTTCAGAGAGTGAATAAGGATATGTATGAATGTAAATAAAGTGTAGTGTTGGATAGTATCAGGTTGATAGATCCTGGTATGTGTGGTTAATTGAAACCAAACCACCAAAGAACAGTCGAGTTTTAAGATATTTGCACAACGGACTACCAGGTTTTTTTGAGATTTTTTATTCCTGACCTTTATTGTTGTATTCAATAAGGCTTACTGTTCCTTGATAATTTTCTTAGGTTGTTAAAGCCTACAGAGTTACATTAATTAAGAGTTGTATCGTAAACAAGGACTTGTTTAGTACCATTGAGAATTTTTTATTAAGTACCATAGCAAATTTTTCTTAAGTGTTAAAGAGATTATAAGGAGAAATTTTCATCTCCTTATATATCATTCATTTTCTTTTCCCTAACCAAATCCCTCCGGCGTATCCCGATCAAGACCACCGCCAAACTTTTACCCACCAAAAATTTTATTAAATTTTTGAGTTATACATTTTACCGACACCCATAATTCATTCCGATCCCAACCTCTTTAAAAGGCAGTGTGGGGTATCAAATTACCCGAAATTTAAGCCGGAGTAGGAATTTGGTGTTATTTTCTGCAATAAATATTTTATATTGCGTCGCGGGACAGAAATGGACACGCCTGTTCCTAAAAAGAATCCGAACTGCTCTCCTGTAGGGCAGAAAGATTTGGCCAGAATATCTAAATCTTACGAGTCCATGGATACAGAGGGGGGTGGTCCGTTGACGACTGCTATTTGTGAAGAAGGAGCTCCTGCTTTGAAATGCCTTCAAGTAACGTACTCCGATCAGGAGGAGCGTCCCCGTAGTTTGGAGTCACTGGTTACAAGGTGAGAGGAACTGGCGTCTTGTCTGAAATAGTGCATTGAGCGAGTACAAACCGCGAAATAAAGCTATTATACAAGGACCTTATTAGCTGATGAGTTTAGCGCCGGGAGTTTTCTTCGCCGGTTAAAAAAGTCTCAATGGCCACGCAGATTGAAGCACGCGGGGAAATGAGTATCAAAGAAAGGCTGTAGAATCGTGTCTCCGATGACGATGCTGCTGGTTGTCCGGCACTGGGTTTCTGAATTTCTGGCCTCTACTGCGGTCATTAAGGAGCCGGCTGCTTCTGAGGAATATGTATATTTCGTGGATCTGGCGGGCCGGAATGGACGTACTTTCCAGGACCGACGTTTCTTGAGAGCCCTTTGGAATCTACCTTACTCACAGACGGTAGGACTAATTGGGGACAGGTGATCAGGAACAGAAGTGAAGTAGTCTGTCCTCCTAGAAGAAGACTCGAACATGGAAGGCGGTGCAGTGTACACACTTTTTTATCACACTAGAAAAGATGAGCGGACTGATATAGCCGACTGCCTTAGGAAATTTCGGCTAGATTTCAAGAAAGTGTTACCCGGTTTTCTGTCTCCCTGGCAATAGGGTCGGCAACTCAATAAGGAGGATATTGGCCTTTCTTGGTAGGGATAGGATCAGAATATGTCTGATATAGCGTGGCAGTTCGACGGCTGGGGGCAATACCACTTGTAGTTTGAACTAAGATATTAAAACATTTGTTGTTAAGTCTTCAGGCAAGACATACGCCGATTTATTGAAGACAGTGAAAGAGAAGATATCTGCTAATGAGGTTATAGATGTATTGCCACTCAAGCAGGGTAATAATGATGAGTTGGTGATAAAGGTGAAGAATGTTAAGGCTGCAGAATTTTTCAAGTCCGTGCTGCAAAGAAGGCCGAGAAGTACAAAATCAATCTACAATCGAGGGCTGATTGTCATACAGTTTACATTTGAGTGATATCAATGCCGTGAGAAAGAAAGTACCATCAAAGAGAGTATCATGACCGTTTTGGATAGTGAGGAGGAGGTAAGGCTGACTTCCCTTCGTTCTGCTTACGAGACCACGTAAAAGGCAACATTCATCATTTTGTACCGGTAGGCTAAGAAGAACCAGAATTAGAATCGGATGGGTGCAGTGCCTCGAGATGAAGGCATAATGTATTATAAATGCTGGGTAGTCGGCCATGTTGCGTCAAGATGGTCCAGAACTGATCATACAGCCTTGTTTTAATTGTGGCTAATCGGGGCATCGAAGGCAGGAGTGTAGTGAAAAATCTAGATGCTTCCTGTGTGGTTCGGAAGAACACAGTTCGTTGAACGGTGTTTGTACTAAACGAGTATGAGATTCTCCAACTCAATGCCAACAGGTGCAGCCGGGCAGTTTATAATTATTGGTAGACGGCACTCCAGCCGACCTGATATCCATTGCCGAGCTCATCAGGAAATCGTTTGAGATGTTCATTGAGTTTATATCCACAATATAAACACAATGTGTTATATTGTACCCATTGTGTTTATAATGTATTGGAGTTTTTTTTAAATGTTTCTCCAAATAATGAATTTATGTCTTCTACTTTCAAAATGCTATAATAACTATCGATGCTTATTTTTTAATGAATAATTATGATACAGATTTGTAAATATTTGATTAATACTTTAATTTTTAACTGTTTATATTTCAAAAAATTGACCCAACGGGTTAATTTAATGTTTTTCATCACAAAATCAGCTAATTTTAAGTCGAGACTTAAAGTCGAGATTACTAAGGTTCGAGTCCTTACTATGGTAGTTGCTTTTATACGGATTTGAATAATAGACTGTGGATACAGGTTTTCTTTGGTGGTTGGGTCAATTATCCAAAGGTCTCAGTAGCGGTCAACTTCAGTCTGTTTCAGGATGACATATTTACTGGTACACTAACACTAACATTTCTAGCTGCAGGCCTGACAAGCCGGTAGTAGTAATTGCATTTGTGTGTACACACACATACACATCCAGAGGCAACAAGCTGGAAAAACTGGTTGAAATATATAGATACACCGAAAATATTTTTCGATCATTTTTTTCGAGTTAAACACAATAAAAATTGATCTCTGATTAAAATTTTATATTGCAACAATAATAAAATACAAGGTATAAAAATTAAAAGAAAAAAATAAAATGCAATATTATATGATTATCTATAAATTTAAATTCAAAAATTAACTTTAATTTAAAAAACAATAAAAAAAAATATTGCGGTGAAAGTGTTAAGCCAAATAGATAGCCTCCAATAACAATAAATATTAGGTATTATCTTTAAAAGTAGATTACATTAATAATACAGTAAAAATTAATCTTCTGAATTTACTTTTAGTGAATTTATAATATAAAATTTTACTAGCCTTTATGAGTAAGAAAGATATTAAAAAAAACAACACTCATTCTAACCACGAAATTGGGTCAGCACGTGCTTTGATAAATATTTTGAAACTCTAAGTGAAGATACATTTTGTGCATATACTTCTCCGAACAATGTCACTTCAAATATGACATAAATAATTTATTACTAACATATGTGTAGTCTTAATATGGACTTAACGTTGTGCTCAGAATTCACAATCTGAGGTACGAAGGTACTCGTACTTAACAATATTTTTGACTTTTATTATGTATAACATTTTTATGTCAGAACACTTTTGTATCTGAAATAAAATAAATTTAATTCAGCTATGTACGATAAGACTATTTTATTTTTGGAATTTAATCCACTCCATATGTCAATCAGATATGAAATTTTCATTATTCATGACAGAATTATGATTTCTAAAAATTCTAAATTATTGATTTTACTCTTGTAGAATTTTTAGTTAAAAGGAAGACTAGGTTGGAGAGTATTTTCACAACTCGGAGATGCATACCCATGGGATTTTCATTAGAACACCTCTTCTGTATAATTTAAAAACACTTTATATATTAGTTTACTAATAATTAAACTCTTCTTCTCGTAATTTGATAGACACTTGAAGTTTATTGCCATAAAATTGTATGAACTAAGAAAAATATCAAGTAATAATGTCAAATGGATTTCCAAAATATAACATAAACAAAACTAAACATCCCACAGACTGCTAAAAGTTCTGTCCCTTTTTATAACTGAATGCTTCTGTACACAGACCTAAAAAATAAATTATCACATAAAAAAAAAACTATTTACTCTCAATAATATATGGAGATTCATTATTTCATTAATAAAATCCCAAAGTATCTTAAGTATCTCTTTCTCTCATATTGAATACCGTTCCAAATTTCTGATGTTTTTTCGTGAGGGAATTAATATTATTATACCAAAGAAGGACTTGGGAAGGAAAATTCTTTAGAGAAACCAAATGACATTATACAAACATACTTGTAATTCTTACAAGTCCTTGAACCCTAATTAATAACTATGATTAATAAGTATATGAGTTATAATTACGTAACTAACATAAAATTTAGTTATTTTAAGATCAGTAAAGGCAAAGGAGAGTTGAGATAGTGTGAGACAAGTAGCCTAAACCAACTGGTTTAAATTAATGTTCTGAAGAAAAAGCTATACAGATTTGAAGGCTGTACGATAGAGTCCCTTAAGCAAATATGCTTATACTGAAAAAACTGCTCAAGTTTCGTAAGATGCAACTGAATAAAAAATTTGTTTTTTTTTTATCTGAGGATTTAAGAAGTTGTTGAAAGTATTTTTTTTTTTTTTTTTTTTATTGCTGGAATTTGCATAATTGGTAGTGTGATTTCGTTTAACTTTGAATAGTTTGTGATCTCAGCTTGACTCCCACGCTTGTGCAGCTAGTCTCATGCTGGAGCATCATGGGTCTTACTCAGAAGGCAAGTCTTTATTTCAAATTAAGCTAATAGTTTGTTCTACATCGTTACTATTAATAAAATAAAATTCAAATGGTTCAAAGGAATTGTCATATTTTCTCTTTCTTTGTCGAGTTAATTTCCATTTTCTGAATACTGCAACCTACAAAAAATCTACTACATTGAATCTAATACATTATCGTCAGAGATTTTTTTATATGTAGCCTCTTATATAACATTTAGCCCCAAAATATTCCTCTGAAATACAAATATCATAATTTGAAAAAATAAAATAAAATTTGTTTTATAAAAATATAATTATAATTATCGGACTTTTTCAAAATTAAGTTTTTTTTACTCATACACCTAAATTAGAAAGTTTCTGAATAGTAACAATTAAATTCTTTAAGAGAAAAATGGCCTAAGGGCCTCCATAAAACGAATTTAATTAAAACACAAATGAAAGGTGGAAGAATTGCATTTGCTGCTCGAATTTAAGAGATATTTAAGATAATGATGTCTTGCTGTAATTATGTTTGAAAATTTTGGGTTGGGTCTACTTCTGCCCATTTCAGCAAATTCGTTTAAAGTTCTTGTACAACTGACTATATTAACACATTTACTGGCTCAGGGTGGAATGAGTCTTCATCTCTTATTTCCGTAAGAGAATTTTGTGATATTTCTCTTCATTTTTGGTTTTGGGAGCCTCTGATTCTGGCGTATGTGGAGATGATGATTGATGATCTTCTTGCTGCTGACCATGGTTCTCTGAAACTTGTGCTTGAACACCGTGCTCTTGTGCTTTCCGGTCAGAGATATCCGCCAGTTGTCGCTGCCGATCAAGGTGCTCTGCTCTTTTTATATTTTCTCTACCTGATGGTGATAAAATTCATAATCTATTGCTGTTTATGATGACTCTCTTCGGAACCATTAATCTCTATTCATTTCATCATGCCATTGACCATGTCATTCGTTGCCTTGGTTTCCTGCTTTGGTGACTGACCACCAGGCAGAACATCCGCAGCTAGATTTTGTGTCATTATTATTAAAATCACATGTAACTCTCTGTACATTAATGCAAATAAGTAAAATCGTGTTAATATTTTAATTCTTGAAAAATACTTGATGCACGGCGTTTATTCTACGAAATAAGATTAGAATTAAAGTAACATTCAAATTTTAAACCCTTTTAATACTGATACTTATTTTTTTATGTAAATATTCTTTTTTATTTATTATATTATAATCATCATTAATATCAGCCTATATTATTACTGTTAATAAGATGAAGAATGTAGAGTAACAAACAATTTACAACAGTAATAGTAAAAAGGATTAATATTTTTAGAATTTATGTTTGTTGAGTTCACAGCTTAAAATGTGAAGAGTACGAAGTTAGAGTGTGGTTAAACCAGCTTTATACTCACTTAAGGTAAAAAGCATTTGTTATATATATTAATGAAAAGGTGTAGTGAGCAAATTGTGTGCAAAAAGCTCTTGAATAACTGTAATTTGTTAAGGTAAAACAGGGAGACTACACTTTGGAAACACACTATTAAATTACTTTCTATTTGTACCATTTTCCTATGCTTTTCCATCGGATAAGCCAACCACATGGAATATTATTTATTTCGACTATAACAATGGAATATTTGTTTCGAATATTATAGTCATTTTATCATCATATAAAGACAAAAATTCATAAATAATAGAATTAACGTGTTTTATATTTACAAATTCCGTAAGTATTTCAGAATTGGATTACGCAACATTACATTAATATTATAAAAACAATTGTTCATTAAATAGGATAAGTTGTCAACAACATTTATGCAGTGCACGCATTGTTAACTCTTTTAAGCGATGGCGTAAAAATATTTTCTTTTCTTTTGTTTTTAGTAGCAAACTACAAATCCTGATCATAATTTATTAGAAAGATAAAATTAATAGTAAATTTGTTTGTCATGTTGCAGATATCGGTGGACATAAATTATATAATAAGCGACAAACGCTACTATAATTTATTTTCACTTATGTAAATTTACTCAACACTGAGTACATAAAAAGTGTAAAGTTATTTCTGATACTTGTTGAAATGGAATCAACATTTTTTATTACTTGACATTTCCTGCAGAGCAATTTTTTACTACTATATTTCTTAAAAGAAATTAGTTCTAACAAAACTATATTTTACCAATTATGTTAGTTCAGTATGAAAATTTTTTATTATTTCAAAGAAGTATATGAAAAAATAAATTTACATTATTTACACATTTGTATATTTTTTAATATTCACTGTTTAATAATATTAACCCCTTTAGTCTACAATTTCTCCATCATTTAAATATTCAAACGAAAACCGAAATTATACCCAATCCTTGGGTTTATTTCGGGAGTCTGAAGTGTTATTTAAACTGTTTAAATAATTTAGAGGTTGTATTTTGGTCTCTTTGTACGTTTAAATATTAATATAATATTTAGCAAAACAGTGGTTTTGTAAACTAAACTTGTGTGCATAAATTGGTTGACAGTAATACAGTATTCTCTAAAAATCGTTTAATTATTTATTACGAAATATTTATTATGATTCCAGGAACATTACCAAAAATCATGTAAAATATAATTTAATTTATTCTGATTTAATATTTAGAATTTATTTTTATTTTTTAAATTGTTTTCTACTCTTATGGTTTACTGTTGTTAATATTAATAACTAATATCGAGTTGTAGTTTTCTAATCTTCGATTACTCTATTAATAAATAACAGGAAAATTATAGCGTATAAATCGACTTTACACATCAAATAAGAGCTTTATTTCTTGCAAAAATTTTGCTAATGTGTAGTACAAAAATTTAGTATAGAATGACAGCAGCGACCTTAGTAATCTATATAAACAACGATTTACTACGTCACATTCAACGATGTAAACTATCAGCCTTTAAGTAAAATTACATATTACAATAAATAAATATTATAGTTAAAATAAAACAGTAATACTGCGTAAATATTCTAATTTGGTTATAAACTTGAGTACTCTTTAATCGCATCCTCATGTTTGAAAAAGGGAAAAAATTTACGCCATATTTTTGTGTTAGTGTATAATTCTAGTTCACAGAAGTAGAGTTGTAATCTTACATGGGTTTTTTTATTTGAAGTTATCACTTCTTTTAGCGGGGTATGGATGTATGTTGAACATGGAGAAAAAAGTTCAGTTTGCCGTCATGGAACGCTCTAACACAGCTATATATTACATACACAGCAATACGAGTGTATTGTATATAGGCAATCGAGCTGTAGGAGAGAGGAGAGTGAGAGAAAGAATCAGAATAGAGAGAGAACAGAGAAACGCACATACAGCATATGCGTAGATATATATATCATTATATAGTATACTGAATTGGTTATGTAGCCTCA